>PVHY01009582.1:0-55694 GCA_004024945.1 Uropsilus gracilis
TTTAACCCGAGCCTGCTCACTCCTGGGGCGCGCGTAAGTCCGCGCGGTCTCCCTTCCTGTTTCTGATCCCTAAAAGCCATAAGACAAAGGGCACTTACGGTGACTCCAACGCCCTCCTAAACCAACTGGTGGCTGATGGGTAGGATTAAGCTCAGAACAGGCTGTCAGTTACCAACGCTGAGCCGGAGGGACTCAACCCTACCTGATTCCGCTAGGCCTGAACCAATGACAACCGAATGGATGGAAAGAAACACCTCAGTACACGTGTACTGGGAAGGCCAACTGTCTGCAACTGTTCTAGAGCCTCCTCCTGGAACACATGTAGCACAATGTATAAACCAAAGGTTAAAGCAGTAGTATTTAGAGTGCTGTGTGACGAAACCTTTACAGCGCTTTATATATGCCCAACAGCCCTGAGATTACCGATTTACATCTTTTTGTAGGTGAGTGTTCTGAGACAACAAAGGGTGAAAAATGATTTGGACCTCAAGCAGTCCGATGGCCAGGAAATGTGCCCCTGAACTGCCTTCACTCCATCCTCCCTTTTGCCTCTTTGGGTTGATGGTTTTGTTCAGAGTAGAGTTCGCTCGGTTCTCTTACAACTCAGGTCATCCCATTACAGTGTTGAAAATTGCTTCACTTCTGCATTAGTAATACTGCAGTCCTTCCAAAGAAAAAGCACCTCTGAATTACTGGAATTTCTCCACTGCAAGCAAGAGAATAAAGCAGTGAAAGCCGCTGGCTTACTCATTCAAGAGGCACTATTTTGCTTGACCCCAAGGACAAAGGTCAAAAACCAAACCTTTTGTCCTTGCTTTTAGGGATCTTAAGATAAAATTTGACTGCCAACAGGTAATGTGGCAGGAACTGGTCTGTGGGAATCCTTCCGTTGTTTTTTACTGTTAGAGGAAGAAAGCAAACAAGGTAGAAAGGAACCATGACTCATTTTACCTCTGCTCCAGTATCAATACAACACTTAGATTTGAAAACACAAGTCCAGGTAGATGAGAGAAATGCCACCAACTACGAAAGTTAAATTTCACTAAGCTTCAACTGTCACCCACTTGAAATCTGATTAGCAATCTGATTGATACAAAGTCCATAAAATTCAACTCTATGCCCCTTTACAGAGGTATTGACTGCCCACTACTTGTCTGATGCCTACCAAGTATCATCAAGGTGCAGACACAAAGCTCTAAGTGCCCATGTCTACTGAACTACTAACTCAAAATCTCTTAAATGGCAGCCAAATGCTGCTCCCAGGGACTTGCTCTCCTTCCATACTCAGACAGCTTGTGAGAGCAGTACACTGTAATGCCATATGGACTTTATTGTTGGAAACCAGATAAGGAACATGCACTTACACAGATCAGAGTTACTCTCAGCACAGCCTAGCTCTCAGCACAGCCTCTGATCCCAGGTCTACATGCTGAGGAAAGTACTTAACAGTCAAGTCTTGGTTGAAATTATGTCAAGTTTTGTTACCATTCTTCATTCAGAGGTGATTATGAACCTCTGAATTTAAAGTATTTTGTGTTATGTATCAGGGAACATTTAACAATAAAGAACAATTAGAAGTCTCAAGAGGAAGACAGTATTTCAAGGTATTGTGGCAATTTTATCCTTTCAAAACAAGTCTAGAAGTTGCTTTTCTTAGCTGTCAACACTGATGAAGGGAAGAATGTCATCTTCAACAATCTCTCCTTATTTGCTCTCATTCTTGCTAATATCAACACTGGCCAAGCACTAAGTCGACAAGTGGCAAGTATTAAAATACTGCCACACATTAAGTAGAAACATGTACACCAATTTTTACTATGCATATTAATAAATATTCTTTATTTTAAATTTTGCACATTGCGCTTTAACATTACATCCAAACATTTTGCAAGTGGATGTCTACTTTGTAAAACCATATATTCAGCTCATTGTCATTTCTGTACAGAAGTATAAGTACAACATTACTTTTTGCCACTAAGTTGCTTTAGTAAGTCTCACAGGAAGAGAAATATTTAATGAAAAGAGATGGCTTAAATCATATGGCAGGCCTGCGCAGCACGCAACTAAAGACACAAGCCTGAAGAAAGAACTAATGAGGTTACCTCCACCGTCTCCCAAAACAAGAAAGAATCACATTGATTTAAGATAAAATTTTGCCATAAGTCACTAAATAAAGTTTTTTTTGAAAGAGAAGGCGCAGTAGTCATCTTGAGTGTTTCATTGAAAGACAGAGCTATTTTATTTATTTAATTTGCTCCAGCAGTTGTCAACCAGCCACTACAAATGGGCCTCTTGTGATCATTTAAGCGGCAGTATTTATTAAATTTCTCCTTCAGATGCTGTCGGTATTGTTCTCTATTGCTGTAGAAAGACTGGTTATTAGCCATAAATGACTGTATTTCATCTTGTGAAATAAAGATTTCCTCATCTGAAGTACATTCGGACTCATCCTGCAAATTAAAATAGTAATTAAGACTGATTTAAGAATGCAAAATGCTAAGTTGATACAGAAGAGCTAAAAATTAAAGCAGCTACTTTTTTCATTTCAATTCACTAACAAAAGAATTTAATTGGAATGTTAACAGAATAAGCATCATGTCATTCTGTACTAGTACAGTCAGAATAAGTACAAGTAAGAATAAAACCTAATCCAACTTCATGTTAAATTCTGCTTCTATAATTTGCCCTGGAAGTCAATGAACATAGCAGTCAATCAACATATTTTTACCTTAAAAAAGCAACATTTTTTTTAAAAAGCAACTAATTACATGGTTCTTACTAGTTACCAAATTTTAAATAACCATCTTATTTTTAATTATCCCTATGTTGAAAATTTTATCTCTATAAATTAAGAAATAACATAAAACAGCCGGGCGTGGTGGCTCATGCCTGTAAGCTTCAGCCTATGAAGCAGCGGTGGCTAGGGATCACGGTTCGAGTCCCGCCTGGGGCCCGTAGCGAGACCTAGTTCCAAAAAAAAATAGCTGGGTATGGTGGCACACGCCTGTCATCCTAGCTACCTGGGAAGCTGAGGCTGGGGATTGCTTGAGTCTGTGGTACCCCGGGCAAAGTGAGCCTGCGGTTCCACGGGCAAAAATAGCGAGACCTAGTCTCAAACAAACAAACAAAAAACATAAAACAAAGCATCATTAAATTTTACAACTATGTGAAAAAAAAGGAAAATCTGTATTCAAAAGGAACTGGCTCTTCCTTCTTCCTCTACCCTCCAAGCCTCACATAAACTTTGGACTGGACTGCTTAAAATCAGGTATCAAGAATCAATCATAATTAAAAAAAAAAAATCAATTATGAAAGATTTCCCAAATTCTGATTAGCTTTATCCTATATGATATCTGAAAGAAAGAATGCAAAAAGTGGACTCTCATCTACGGCCATACACCCTCAATGCGCCTGATATTGCCTGATCGCAGAAGCTAAACAAGGTCAGGCCTGGTTAGTACTTGGATGGGAGAAAGTAGACTCTCAGACTAATTTTTTCCCTAGTCTAGAAGGGTTGCCACTCAGAAAAGTAGCTTGAGTATAATAACTCTCTTCAAGAGGCAGACTCTTAAGCGGCCGGGGCTAGGGATCATGGTTCGAGTCCCGCCTGGGGCCTGTAGTGAGACCTAGTTCCAAAAAAATAGCTGGATGTGGTGGTGCGTGCCTGTAATCCCAGCTACCTGGGAAGCTGAGGCTGGGGATTCCTTGAGTCTGTGGTACCCTGGGCAACAAGAGCCTGCGGTTCCACGGGCAAAAATAGCGAGACCTAGTCTCAAAAAAAAAAAAAAAAAAAGGCAGACTCTTCAATATAATGCTAGCTACAGTCTGCTCTTCCAACTAGTTTCTTCTACCTTTAAGACAAAGGGGGACAAGAAAATGTGATATAGAGAAACTGCATAAACCATGGGCAGAAGAGGAGAAATGACGTTATCAAAAAATGAAATACTACCTATACTTTCTTAAAAGCCTTCCTTACAGCTCACTCCTACAAAAACTGCCGCCTCCCACATCTACCCAAACGAGCAAAGAGTTACCCACAACAAGATATCATGGTTTACTTACAAGTAGTTCAACTAAGCTCTTGGCACCTTTTCCAGAATCAGGACCAACTGACGTTTCTGTGGGTTCTGCAAACTGTGGTACACTTTTCCTATGCTCAAACCAAGGCAGTGATTGCCCACCCTTTTCAGAGCTGCAACAGCTTTCAGGATGTGCATCTTTGGTCTTGTCGCGGTGAAACACTGTGTGCACGGTGTTTCCTGAGGTCTCTCGATTACCTGGATCTGTAATACAACTTCCAAGCTTTTGGATCTGAAACCACAGGAAAGGAGTTCCCAAGTAAAGAGGCAAGAAATAATAGCAAATATTGTTTAAAGAAAACAAAAAACCCTGGCAGAGTGTTAACTTTTTAGTTAAATAATGACAGCAGCTGGCTGTTGTTAAAAGTCAATTACTAAGTAATACTGGTACACTATGCTAACCCATGAAAATATAATCCTATTTCGATAGGCACAAGAGTTTAAGATGATGGTTCATGGGTGATAAGGTGGCAAGAGAACCTCGGGGTAAACAATGATGTAAAACATGTATATGTGCAAGCTATTAAAAAAACAAAATTTTTAAAAAGTTAAAAATATATATATAATCCCATTTCATCTTCATAGAACCTAATCTGATAAGGACTGTTATCTCTAATTCACAGATGGAAAAACTAAGATAAAGCAAACTGTTCAAGATTACATAGCTGATAAAATTTAAGTTATAAAAACAATGAACTGGATTTGACAGGACTGTTAAGACATGATCATATTTCAGAGAAACACATCCACACACATCACAAGATGAGAACTGACTCTAAATTATAAATCCTCGCAGTTGAAGCTGCACATCCGCCACTGCCAAAGAAAATGAGTTGTTCTCCCCTCAATAGCAAGAGTTTAAGAATCCAAGTTCTGACTCACATGTTCATCACACTTCAGTATCTTGCTTTTCTTTTTCTTCTTTTTATTTTTTCCTTTGGTGGTGTTCTCTTCAGAATTTGCCCAACATTCAACACAACTATCACCATCATCTTCTTTGTCTTCACAATGATGAACACAGGAATCATCACCTACAGAAATCAATAATCTCTTATTTATATGCTTTATAAATCAGCCATGTAGCAGAAATAATTGGAAAGCTTAATCTCAACCTACCATGTTCATCATGATTACAAATGCCTTCAGTGCACGCAACATCAGAACCCTCCCGAGAACCTGTTTCACTCCCTTCCATGCTAGATGAATATCCACAATCACTACCATTACAGTGTGGAGATAAGCCTGAAAATAAATGAAGTGAGAGTCACAATTATGATACCAGTAAATATATTAAAAGTGAACCAACTGGAGTTGGTGTAGCACATGCCTGTAAGTGACAGCTTATGAGCTGTGGTAGGGTCTGAGGATCGCGGTTCGAGCCCTGCCTGGGGCAACACTGCGAGACTTAGTCGCCCAAAAAATAGCTGGGCATGGTGGCGTGCACCTGTAATCCTAGCTACCTGGAAAGCTGAGGCTGGGGATTGCTTAAGTCCGTGGTACCATGGGCAACGTGAGCCTGCGGTTCCACGAGCAACAAAGGGAGACCTAGTCTCTAAATAAATAAACAAATAAATAAACAAATAAGTGAACCAACTGGAACCACAAAAAATGTTTAAAACTATTTATTGAAAGTAGAAATTAAATTAATATAGATATGTAATAAAAAACATGATTATTGATTTATAGGGTTTTTTGGGGTCAAATAATAACAAACACCATAATGAAAAAGGAAATAGTCATCTAACTAAAGTATATGACATTTTGGGGACAGTAACACAATTCCTAAATTCTAGATTACAGAATCACTAAAAGCCTTTGAATTTATTTATTTTTTTAATTATAAAATTTATTCCGGATGACAATTTAGGCCATAGACATGTACATAAAAATTCCATAAAAGGGATCAGTATGTGGGGGGGTGAGGAGGGGTGGAGATGGGAAGGAGTGGTCAGGGAGAGAAGGTGGTGGGTGGTCCCCAGGGAATACAAAGATGTGAAACACATATATAAAAAAATTAATTAATTAAGAAAAAAAGGAATCAGTACAATTTCTACGCTGAGGAGAAGCAGCTCTCCTGACTGGTTGGCACTATGCAGATGTAAAAGCCTTTAAATTTAAAAGGAAGAACAGACTTAAGACAACTTATACACAAATGTCAAATCATTATACTTCTGAAACAAAAATAATGTTGTTGTCAATTATACCTAAATAATAAAAGTTAATTAAAAACAAAACTGCATTTACCTTTCTTTATTTTAGGGGACCCCAAAAGATTGCCACTGCTTGGACAGGTACAGGATGTATTTTCATTGGTAACAATCACTTCTACACAGCTATTACCATCTTCAGTGCTGCCACAGGCTTTGCAGCTATTTTCTATGAAGTCTGTTTCCTTTAAGGATCAATATTAGTAGACAGTAAGTATCTTCATAATGGCTACATTTTAATTTTCTTATTATTAACCAGTAAGATAAAGTTACCAGGTTGACAATTTATAAAATTTTTTTTCATGAGAATTCACCAATTTAATTCACTTCAAGACTACAAATCACTAAAAATAAGTTAACCATTCATGGTATTAGGTATGTGTAGGATAGCAAGTCTCAAAGTGTGATCTGCTGATTCCAGCAGTTCCCTAGATCAAAACTATTTTCATCATAATACTAATACAAATACACTGATGATACAAAGTCAAGGGTAGGAAAGTTGTGCTTTAGCACAAATTAAGGCAGTGCACTAAGGGCAATCAAAATGTACTGTCACTATAGGCTTCACTTGTCAAGAAAGTAAAAAAATAAAAATATCTTACTAAATATCAACCAGGGAAAACTAAGTATCCACCCTGAGAAGACATGTCTTTTTAATAGTCCATGTGAAAAATGGGAAGGAGAGGGGAAAAAAGGGGAGGGGAGGAGAAAGGAGAGGAAGGAAGGGAGGGGAGGAGAATGGGAAGTATTACAAAAATACTTTTTCTGTATACCCAAGTACAATGGTTTTCTCAAGGAAGAATACTTGTGCAACTGGGTAAGTTGCAAGGTGAACCAGTTCTTTTCCTGGAATATCAATTTCACTTGAACGAATGAGAGACAAATTCTGGCTATTTACCCAAATACTTGGGTATTTAAAAGACATTTTTTCAAAAGTGAACAAGGTCAAGTCCCTCTTACTAAATGAAGTTGTCAATGATAAAATTAAAATTTTAAACTATACTTAGAATTTTTAGAACTTGCATCTATAAGCACAGTGAGTTTGAAGCTTCCCCAAAAGAAAATTCCTTTTGAGGAACTTAATGGGGATTTTAACATGATTATATATTATGTAATGAGATGTGACTATCTGGGAAGATCTGCATAACTGTGAATAAACATCTTTCAAATGACTGATACATGATGTTACAAAATGATGTATTACCAACAGGATCTATTCAAAATGCAAGACTAACCAACGAATTTGCACTTAACAGTGCATGTAAAGGTCACTGAAAAGTTATCAGGCTCCACATCACAACTAATTTTTAATAAACAACCACTTGTTGAGTTATAGAATGAAAGAATAGTTACAATTGTCTGGAAAGATAAACATTAAAATACTTCGGGTGGAAGGGAAAAATTGGGGGGATGGGTACAAGAGATTAAGAAGGTTCACTGGTGTTAAGGTGGTGGGAGAACCTCGAGGTAGACGGTGTAAAAAATATATATATAAATAAAGATATACATATGTGTGTGTGTATATGTACAATCAATTAAGAAAAGTCGAGGCGTAAACTAGGGATCACAGTTCGAGTCCCGCCCAGGGCAACACAGCGAGACCTAGTTCCAAAAAAAAATAAGCTGGGCGTGGTAGCACACACGTGTAATCCCAGATACCTGGGAAGCTGAGGCTGGGGATTACTTGAGTCTGTGGTAACCTGGACAACATGAGCCTGAGGTTCCATGGGCAAAAATAGCAAGACTTAGTCTCAAAAAAAAAATGTTTTTCATGTTAACATATAATGGGTTTATTTTTAAGCTAATAGTTTCAAATTTCTCCACTAACCTTCTAGTACAGGAAATACTAGTAAGTATGCTATGACTGCATGCTATCTAGGAGGATAAAATGTTGATAATGCACATAAACAAAAGCACATTGGTTACCTTAATTTTTAAGGATGCAAATGGGTCCTTAGACCAAAAAGCTGAGAACTGCTCTAAATCATAAATGGAGGTAACTTTCCACATTTAAAAACCGATCCAGCAGCATAAATGAAGGTTAGTCAAAAACATAAAACACACTGTCTTTAGAAAACATGACATCAGAAATTTTGGCTATACAAACTACAATAGGATAAAGTCAACATACAAACTACAGGAGCTCACATTCTGGAAGAGCTTACTAAAAATGCCCAAATCTAGTCAAAAGGAATAATTCCATGCCAAACAGTAAAGTACACATGTGAGTCAGTACTAAGGAATACTACCTTCTCTTGGCTTACTTCTTTTTCATCTGCTGGCTGTAAGGGGGTAGGAATATCACACACACATTTATTTTTTCGTCTATTCTTTCGTTTTTGGCGTTTCTTTTCTTGCTTGAGTTCTCTTACTCGTTCCTCTTCTGAAAATTCTTCACAAAGTTGTTCCAATCGACTAATACCCTGTACTTTTTCAACAGTCATCTACCATAAAGATAAAGACAATGAGTATTGATCAAAACTTCCTTTAGTTTCCATGGAAATGCTCATTTGTGAATTTAAAATAATACCACTCACACTAAAACTGGTATTTCATGTTGCAATTTTGCCAGGTAGTCCCCACAAAAATATCTCAATTTTTAATACCATAAATGATGAGTCTTAAAACTGTATTTACAAATTCAATACACAACTAATCCCTATGATAAAAGCATATTTACACACACTCCTATCCCAAACCACTAATACTCTAGTTTCAAAAATCAAAAATCAGAATTTTAATACTGAGAAGTAAATACTCATTTACTTCTTCACACAATGAGAAGACTATTTAACCTAATTAGATGTTTCTGAAAACACTATTTCTATACAAATAGAAAAGAAATAAGAAATCTGTTCAAGGTAACTCTCTAGTCCACCTGTGACTATGCAGGCACCTCTTTTTCCCCTTTTCCTAATAAACTTGTCCTTTTAAATGTAAAACAAAAACAAAAAACGAAAGAACTAGTCCAAATCTAAAAACTCCCCAGAACAGTGCTTGAAATTCATGGATGCGCTTCTAGAAAAGAGGTATTATAGATTTCATACCATTCTCAAAAAGAACTGGTAATCCAGCTAAAGGGTTACAACCACCCCCCCAAGAATAAAACAAAATATTCACTGGCCAAAAATTCACATTGTACAGAGTATAACTGAAAAACGATGTTACCAAACCATAAAAACTAAACCCAGAAAGAGTGACTATCAATCACTGTGCTTATAAAAAGCTGGGATGAGAGCATCCAAGCAGCATTTACTTCATGCTACTAGACATCAGCAGGCAAACCAAGATTCATTAAAGGTTTCTACCTTTGTTACTTCTTTTAGGGCTGCTTTTAATTTTACACTAGTTATGTTTCATAGCAACATCTTGTGAAATAGTCACCAGTGTAAACTTTCTACTAAGAAAATCTAAAAACCAAGACCAGCAAAATACCAAGAATAAAGAAACAAAGAAAAATCCAGACACTTCTAAAACCCAGTTTGCTTCCGAGGAAACCCCTCTCCCAAGCCCCCAAAGGCTCTGACGCTGTATCAGTGGATATCAACCAAGGCAAGGCCACATAATGGCATTAGATTCAGTTCAATAATTTAACTAAGTAGCCCTGAACACTAAAGTAGCCCACTGTTCTTACCTCAAAACTCTTGCGTAAAGCATCAACACCAAGGTAGAAGAGCATCTGCCACGTCTGCTCCTCTGCTCGTAGCTTCTGCCAGATTCGATGCAGTCTTTCATAAAGATGAATTCCCAAGCAGGTCAAAACTTCTTCTTGAGCTATATCTATTGTCTTAGCATGCCTTTCTCTTCGCCTAAAAAGAAGAATAAATCACCTTTAATTCCTAATACCTGTCATTGAAACAGTAAAAGATAGATAGCACATCTGCAAGTTCAGGTTTTAAACATACTCTGCATACTTAATGACAACTTAATAGTTAAGAATGTTACACATTGAAACTCAATGTATATACAGATACACAAACATACATGTATGTAACAAAGAAAAACACACATGCAGTAGAACTCAATTTTGCTGAAAATAAGGTAATTCAGGAACTGGCCCTAATGAGATTTTCTCAGCACAGAGCAGTCATATACAAGGGTCCTGTGCTCACTTCAGTAGTACAAATAATAAGTATCCAACTCATAACAAACATAACAGTTCTTTTCATCTTCTAATTATAGCAAATGCCTATTTGGGGGTTTTCATTCCCTTTTGTGAAAGGGCATGCATAAAAGCAACACTGAAGTGATTCATTCAAGGACAGAATGCCTTCAGGCCAATCTTCATTAAAAATATTCACAGAATCTATGAAAAAAAAAAGTCTTTATATTAAATGCCTAGCAGAAAGTAGGCACTCAAGTGAGAGTTGGTATAAAAAACACAAAGGAAGGTCGGGCATGGTGGTACATGCAGCCTAGGAAACCATGGCCGGGACCAGGGATTGCGGTTCAAGTTCCACCGGGGGCACATAGCGAGACCTAGTCCCAAAAAAATAGCTGGTGTGGTGACGCACACACTTGTAATCCCAGCTACCTGGGAAGCTGAGGCTGGAGATTTCTTGAGTCTGTGGTACCCCGAGCAACGTAAGCCTGCGATTCCACAGGCAAATATAGCAAGACCTACTCTCAAAAAAAAACCACACACACACACAAAAAAAAAAAATAAAAAAAAAATAAAAAAACAAAGGAAAATAAGTTTGATTTATTCTATGAAGAATTCTAATTTTATTTTCACAAAGCCAATGCTGAATTTAGGTTCCTATTTAATAAAAAATATATACAGTTCATGAATTACATCCAATAAAGCATTTCTTAACCTCCTGCAGTAAAGACCTTACTTCCAATGCAAAAACCATTGTCACAAACGAAATTTAAAAATGGAAATGCATGGATAAAGATGGGAGAATCCCTCCTAATCACTTTCAAATGAAAATGATAGTTTCCAATTATGAAAGCCAGAAGAAGCCTGCCACCTACTTCAAGCAACAAGCAGAGGACTAAAACAGACACCACAGAATACTTTCTCCCTATTTTTATTCAAATAAGAAATGTGTATTTTAAAGAAAAATGTTTTATAGGCACACTTTTAATTGATAAATATACTGTATATAGAGAAAGAAAGTGATGGAAATAAACTTTTAGGAATAAAATGAAGCAAAGCGCTAGATAACCCATTCTAGCAAATTACATACTCATACCCTCCTGCGAACTCTGGCTCAGCACGACCCAAAAGATGTGCAATAAAGTCTGTTTCACAGCAAACATGTATATGTCGTTCATGTGGACAGCACCGCAGGCCTTCATAAAGTGCAGCACAGTAACCCTTCTCTTTGCTGCAATCAAGTTCACCAATAAGGATATTGTATGCTCGGAGGACTTTATTTTTGCAATCAGTGCAAAACCTGTTGAAAAGAAAAAGCTCAAAATTAAGATCTGATATGTGATTATTTCATGAGGCATATAACAATGTACTAGATGACACTCCCCTCCTACCCTGAGTATTAATAATAATAATAACAACAACACTCCAGACACCTACTGAAAACATACACTTGCAAGATAACTGCAAATTTACAGATTAGGTAAGTATATCAAGATCTGTATCGACAACTGATGTTTAAACTAGAAAAGCACATGCCTAAAAGAATGAAGTAGATATACACTTGTTAGTACATAAAGTACATGCCCAGAAAATATGCTGCCGAAGGCTACTATATTTTTCTACCTCAACAACTACTTGTACAACTCACAGGATCCTATATTTCTCTACCTCAACAACTACTTGTACAACTCACAGGATCCCTCTCTTTCTGACCTCTATAAATAGTTGGTAGGAACACTCAGTAAATTTTGATTCTAATTTTTATTACAATTCTTCAATATATCACTAGCCATCTGTGGGGAAAGAGAAAGGGCAATGAAGAATGGGAAAGTGGTGCATATATTTTTAAATTTATTAGTAAATTCTGAATGTTAAAGTCTTTCTTCCCAAAAATATGTTTTCAACACAGAGACATAATATAGATAACATAAATATAGAACTGAGATTTAAACTTACATGTACCATACTATGATTTAAACTTAAGTGTACCATATATAATATAAATAAATTTTTTTTCATAAAATACTGTTTAGTCAGAAAGAAAGAAAAATCTGGTTTATCTTTGAATTCCTGAAACAAAGGGGAAAAAAGCCAAATAATCTGGCTTCCAACATTAGTAACTGGCTCTTTAAGAAGACTACCTGTAGCCGGGCACGGTGGCTCGTGCCTGTAAGCTTCAGCCTATAAAGCGACAAGGGGCTAGGGATCGCGGTTCGAGTTCCGCCTGGGGCTGGTAGCGAGACCTAGTGCCAAAAAAATAGCTGGGCGTGGTGGTGCGTGCCTGTAATCTCAGCTACCTGGGAAGCTGAGGCTGGGGATTGCTTGAGTCTGTGGTACCCCAGGCAACGAGAGCCTTCAGTTCCACAGGCAAAAATAGTGAGACCTAGTCTCAAAAAAAAAAAAAAAAAGACTACCTGTGATAGAGCAAGGAAATTATCTCTTAAATTCATCTCCCTAGGTAAGCTCATCTCCCATGACTTGAGCTAACATGTTCGACTTTTAACTCTCTAACACTATTCAAGTTTCTGCCTTTGTCTGAGGGTCAGACCCATACAGAAAAATGGGAGACGTCACCGATGTCCATGGGCAACACATTAAATTCACAGTCTAAAACCAAGGACAACACTGTTCTTTTCCATTCCTCTTACGCACACCACCGTTCACATAATCACTGGATGAACGTCTCAGTTTATTACAACTTCTATAATTTAGGGTCTTCACCTTTAGGGGTGAAACTAATTGGTAACAAGTCCATCTTTCTTACATTTCTTGAAGATTCCCTTCTTTTCAATTCCCTCTGCCTTGCTTTAAACTGCATAGCAAGCCAGGTGTGGTGACACATGCCTGTAATCCAAGTGCTGGGAGGCAACAGGCCAAGGATCGCTTGAGTTCACAAGTTCGAGACTACCCTGGGCAACATAGTGAGACCTGGTCTCAAAAAAGCAGACAGGTGTGCGGCGGGCATCTGTAATCCCAGCTACCTGGGAGGCTGAGGCTGGTGACCAATTGAGTTCACAGGATCGGGACTAGCCTTGGCAACTACCCTAGTCTCAAAAAAAAAACAAAAAAAAAAACTCGCCTAGACAATTTTTTAAAAAAGCTTCACCCTTGCTGATTTCCCTGCTTCCAAACTTCCTAGCCTTAATGCATCCCTTATATATCAAAATAATAAAGGAATTTGGATTATCTCACCCAACTTAAAAACCTTTTCACTATCTATAAACTCCTTATTAAAGTTACTTTGTACCTTGCCTAAGATATTTAGAACCTTATTTCTCAAGGCTCACCTCTCCTGAGATTTCCTCCAACTCAACCAGTACCAACACATACACAATGGACATCTATGAATGTATTTGATGTGTATCTACCTCAAAGCTTTTTTTCTTCTGCATCATCCCCAAGTCTTTTTACTCCATTTTCTTAAATCATGTTTACAGAAGCCTTTTGAAATTCCCATAACTAAGCTTTGCGCAGTGGCAGTATCGTAGCCAATGAGGTTTATCCAAGGCGCGATTATTGCTAATTGAAATTCCCATAACTAGAATTCAAGCTTGCTTTGGGTTTCTACTATTTCTAACATATATCTCTCACTATAATATTTACCCTTATATTATCATGTATTAATATCATATACAGCAGACTTTCTGGACCAATAGTAGATAACAGCTTTTCTTGTACTTATTTTTCTTTTCTGTTTTTCAATTAAGCCTACTGGGTAAATAAATACAATAATATTTGCAAGCAAAGTGTTTCACTCATGCACCAAAAACGGACACAGAAATATACAAAATTTAACTCAGAATGGGTCAAAGATTTAAATGTGAAGAAATGAAATTACAAAATTTCCTAGGAGAAAACAGGGGAGAAAAAACTTATGCTGGAATAGGCAATGATTTCTTGGATGTGATACAGAGAAAGAAAACAAAAATACAAATGAGACAAAATTAACCTAAAAATTTCTGTATTGCATGGAGTGAAAAGACATCCACGGGCTAGAGAAGACATTGCAAACCACAAACTGAACAAGGGGTTAATATTCAAATAATATAAAGAAATTCTACAATTCAGCAACAAGAAGCTAAAAAATTTTTTTTCAATGAGCTAAATTAAGTACTTGAATAGACATTTCTCCCAAGAAGACACAAAACTAGCTAACAAGCATAGACAAAGATGCTCAAGAGAACTATTCATCAGGAAAGAGCAGATCAAAGGCACACAATTATCACCTCAAACCCACTGGTACAGCTAATATCAAAAGTAAAATAAGTTTTGGCTAGCATGTGGAGGAATTAGAATCCTTGCACAATGTTGGCAGAACTGGAAAATGGTGCTGCCACTACAGCAAACAGTATGGCATTTCCTCAAAAGATAAAAACTATATCTACCAAATAATACAGTAATCCCACTTCTGGATATAGATCCAAAAGAACTGAAAACAGGATTTCAAGAGATACTTGTACACTCATGTTCATTACCTCATTATTCACAATAGTCAAGTTGTGTTAGCATTGACAGATGAATGCAGCATATATACAATATTATTCAGTCTGATTAAAAGGTAAGTCTGTCATATGCTACCATCATAGATGAACCTTGAACACATTATACTAAGTGAAATAAACCAATCACAAAAAACAACTATTGCATGACTCTACCTGTATGTGTTAATGAAAGTAATACTAATCCTAGAAACTGAAAATAGAATGGTTATTGCCAGGACTGGGGGTGGGGAGTAAATAGGAGTTCATATTTAATAAGTATTCTTTCAGTCATACAAGATAAAAAAATTCTAGATATTTTCTGGACTATTAACGCAGAGAGTTAATAACTGTTAAGGCAAACTTGGAAAGTGCTAAGAGGGCAAATTTGCTGTTTTCTTTTAACCATAGTTTTTTGGTGGTCGTTTTTTTTTTTGTAAATTCCTTTTATATAAACTCCCCCTTTTATGGGGGAAAAGACATGAGCACAGAAATAACAATGAATACATTTTCAGGTTATAAACTGTAAACTTACATTTTCAGATAAGTAAATGATTAAAAGTCACACTATACCAATAGTAATTAAAAAAATGAACCTGTATTTAATGATTTTTTGTTTTTTTGTTTTTAAGATTCTCTTTATTTATTTATTTATTTTTTGAGACTAGGTCTTGCTATTTTTGCCCGTGGAACCGCAGGCTCTTGTTGCCCGGGGTACCAAAGACTCAAGCCTCTCAGGTAGCTGGGATTACAGGCGCGCACCACCACACCCAGCTATATATATATATATTTTTGGAACTAGGTCTCGCTACGGGCCCCAGGCGGAACTCAAATCGCGATCCCTAGCCCCGGCCACTTCATAGGCTGAAGCTTACAAGCACGAGCCACCGTGCCCGAGTATTTAATGTTTTTAAGCCCTCAGAGTAGTTTTAACATGTTTGACTGTACAAAATTTTAAGTAAGTTATGCATAAATAAATAGCAATTTAAAAATATATGGAAGTGGTAAGAACAAAAGAAATTTTTGCTGTTTTTAAATGTAACTTTGCATATAAATTTTTTAAAAAGCATGCTTTTAAGGAAAAGGTTTCCATTTTCTAATACTTATGTTTAATAATGTACTACATCTTAATATTTAAGTAGTGTCACCTAGTAAGGTACTACCACCACAATATTCTTAACTAATGTTATCAAATCTCTGTTAGTTGTTCAGAAAATAAGTAAAATAAAAAGGTGCCAAAAAGTATATATTTACAAGCATTCAAAAATCATTTTCAATGGACAATACCTCAAAAACTGTATCTGAAACAAGAACTATAGACATCTAAGTAACAGGGACTTGCAAATCCACACACATTCACCAATGTGCTTACTACATACTTGAAATCATCATTAAGTAAATCTTACTATACATCATCAATCCCCACAACAAATTCTACAATAAATTCTGAAAAATGGAATTTTCATTATTATGTCTTAAAGAGAAAAATTAAGGCACAGAACTAAGTTGTACAAAGCCATAATCAGTAGAATGTAAATTCAATGCAGTCTCCTCACTTAATCTTAACTATGCTTTTCCCTACCCTTTATTTATAAAATGAAGCCTACATTTTTATATATATAAAACATTTGTCTCCAAAACACGGAAATATCTACAATTATAGGAAACTCCAAAATATTAGCTCAGGGTAACTAGTAATTTATGACACAAAAAAGTTATCTTTCGGGTAAACCAATTCATACTGAATGAATATAAAGATTAATTCATTTTGAAAGAGAAACCTATAGCCAATCTAACTATTCATCTGGATGTTTTGTGTCCATCTCCTTCCAAACCCCAAATTGACATTTCTACTTTGTTGGATATAATCCACCAAAAAAGGCAAACAAAGTTTGTAACTGTAAAATGAAAACACCTAATAAACCTAGTATACAGGTGGTAGTATCAGACTGCCATGTAAAAAATACAAACCTTGATAATGCCTGTTTTTATTACTATGTATGCTTTCTAGAAGTGTTCTCAAAGTCACTGTGTTTATCCATCCCCAGGTCAAAGAACATACAACCACAAACCCAACATGTGACAAATACACATCAAAACAGTAAAACTCCCCCCAAGAACGCCATCCCTAGATGGCTTCCCTTACCAGTTTCCTTTCCTACTGCACTTTCCCTCCCTACAAATTTCCAAAAGTTAATGACACTTAGAAAATTCCTTTGTAAGTATTATTCTAAAAAGAAAAATCTGTAGTTATTTTAACAGTACATGAAGCACATGAATTCTACTTTTAGGTCTTGACAAACCAGTATAGATTTGTCAAAATATCAAATATTAAAATATCAAATATGTGTCAAAATATCAGAGAATAGCAAATTTTGAAATGGTGTCATTTTCAAAATGACACCATAAAATATTTTTATCATAAAAACAAGGAGTACTATTAAGTTTCCAAAGCGATTAAGTACACTTTATTTGATTTAGCCATTCTGTGTTTTTTGAAAGGCTGGCCTGGAACTAATAGCTAAAAATTACAAAAGAAGAGGTGCTAGCTCAATGCAAGAAAGTTAACATGAAGGGAATGCCTCCTTAACATTAGTCTCTGCTGAGTGCCAGGTGCAAATTAGAAGACGGGAATTCTATTAACTAAATACATCAGAGACAGCTCAATCTAATGACTGACAATTAAGGCACCTTCCAACTACACTGTGATGAGCTTTAGACTCACCTGTGTTTTCGCAGATATGTTTCTAGTGTTTCTAAAAGACAACTAGAGTCAATTAAAACTACTTCATCCCTGCATTCCTGGGACATTAGTTCCCATACGTCCATCCAACAACCTCTGCAGAAAGAAACAAATGTTAGTGAAAAGGAAAACTATATAAGGATAAACATTATTAAAAAGCAAAATAAAGGATTGCTTGATTTTACCTGGCTGTTCCCTGGAAAGGTCCATAATGGAAAATGATCCTACACTTGCTGTCCTTCCTGTGGTCTTCACTACTTCTCTTATCTGTACTTAACTTCTCTGAACTGACACTGCTACTGCTCCCTTCACTGTAGTACAGTATAGTACAAAGCTTAGTGACACTGACATAATCTGAAGGTAACTTCTATAGTCTAAATTAAAATTATCAACTTTTTAACACATTAAGATATTAGTAAGTCTGCAAGTTTATACATAATTATATATTCACTTTAATCATAAACATTATCTAAATGTGCTTGTTATTCTTATAAAAACTTCCTCTCAACCGTTAAATTTCCCTGATACAATTTAACATTTACATTTATCAAAGAGCAATTGGTCAATATACTAAACATATTATGAACAAAACTATTCGAATGTTTTAAGGTTAAAAGGGTTGAAAAAATATACATAAAATATTTTTACTTCCACAGATCCATCGTCCACAAAGAAATTACAGGAAGTTCTGGTCTAGTCAATGTGATTTTATAGCTAGTCCATGACAACGAAACGCTTGTCTATCTTCACAGTTATAAGGTAGGAAAGTCACAGATTAATTATAATGAATGGAAATCTACAATTACTAAATTAAAAATAACACTAAGATGAACATGTTACACAACCTCAATTAGTATTAAGTATAATACAAATAATTTTTTAAAAACTAACTAAAAAACTTCCTAGACTCTCCCTCCCCCACAGGTTTCAATGTGGTGCTGGTCATGCATTTTGCTGCAGGTGTGTATTCCAAGAGCAATGTGTTTATAGTCCAGTCAATGATGGTCTTCTTAAGTTTTCATGACTCTGAACAACTGGCTCCTGCCTGTTCTTCTGCAGGTCTCACTAGTCCTAGAAATTTATTACCTTGAATGCTTGAAATGGAAAAATCTCTGAATCTGTACTTAACCTACTCTATATGGCTATAAAGGTTTTCCTCAAATCCTTGACCTGTCCATGATATTAGGTCATGTACAGACTTCAGGTCCCTTCTCACAAATGTTGAGGCCAAGCTTAGCTTCAGTCAGTCTCTCTACTTTTTAAACAAAACCTTCACTTTAATAGTTCCTTCCATGTTATATCCTTCTAACCTCAACTCCCATCGTTTCTTTTTCTGATTATGCTTGAATGATCTATAATCTCTGGGAACTGAGTAACTCTAAAACTCAAAAAAGTTGTCATAATTGAAGAAAAGGTCCATGAAATCAAAGTGGGGGATAATTACTGTATTATCAGAATGTGAAATTTTATTCTAAAAAAAAAGCTTTAAAAAAAATCTGCGTAACACCAAACTGAAGCGCACAACTTGGAGCAGGAGGGAAAGGGGGGGAAGGGAGGGGTGGGGTGGGGGGGGCAAATCCTTGAGATTACAAAGTTGTGAAATTTATATATAAATTAAAAAAATCTGCTTAAGATTTTATCCATAATCTCTCTGAACAGAACATCTTCATATCAGTCCTTTCAAGATTAACATTCTGAAGATATCTTTCCATTTCTCTGTTCAACTACCATACTTTGCACCCACAGCTTAATCCATTACATTACACTGCATTCGCTTTTCTACTCATTCTGATCTGGACTCTGCTTCCAACCACAGTTCTGTTCATCAAGATCATCTCAATGAACACTTTTGGGCACTTAAAAACTCAGCAGCGTTCATTCAACACAGCGGACCAGATGTCCTGGCAACATACTTTTCCCCTGGGTTTCATCTTACCTCTCCATTCTTAAACTTCTTTACTGGCTTTCTGGTCCCCCCACCATTAATCTGAATTCCTCAGCATTTTTCTCTCCATTCTTCCTCTAAAAGATCTTATGTATCATTTCTAAAATAATCTTCAATCACCTACTGGCCTATAACACTGGCCCAGACCTTTCTTCCAGATCTCACACTCCCACATAGAAAATAACCTGGATTTACCAGCATGGATATGAGAATATACTCAGGAAAATCTAGTTGCACTGTTTTTATTGATTAGACTGAAATGTAATCAATGATATACTTCCCTGGAGAAAAGTCTAACAGAAAAAGGGAGTAGTAACTATAGAAATATAAGAAATAGGGACTGACAACAGTATACAACAGTGTCCATCCAAAGTGGAAAAGAGGGAGTCTTGGCAAAGCAGACTTTATTCCCTGGCCTGCTATCCATGTGGTGTGTGGGAAAACCAGAAGCCACCTTAGGAGATACTGTTCAAAATCAACTAACTCCATTTATATTGCCCCATATTCAACAAACAACCTTCTAAAACATTTAGCTTTCCATGTGGTGGGATTATAACTGAAATGTGATGCTTGATATGTTTTTAAGCTGAAAGCTAGAAAAACATAGGTATATGTTAATTTAGTAAAAATAGATAACAATGAAGCAAAGTCACAGAGAACAAGTGAGATGACAGTATCAAGAGGAAAGCAGAAGGACTGGTCTTTGGAAGGTATGTGGCAATAAGGCTATTTAAGTTGTTAGGATACCTGTTGCTTTTTAGTCCCTCACTTAAATATTACCTATAACAACAAAAAACCCAGAAAGCACACTTTTAATTATACTATATCTTTAGACACCAGATCATCCACATAAAGTATACTGTCTAATGGGAAAATAAATTGAACTGAATTCTGCATTCAGAAGTCAGGAATTCTTCAGCAATACTAGAAAGTCAGGTGGGTAAAACAATCATCCTTAGATAATCATTTCATGTTTGTAGAACTTTGATAACCTCTTTCTATTCTATAGAGCTTTACCAGGTTCAGAGTACTCTTAAACATAGATACCTCGTGATCGTATGTGGTTCATGCTTGGATTCTGATACAAACAAGTCAATGTAAAAAGAGATCTGAATAGAACTGGGTATTATAAGTCGGATATGGTGGCTGGCACCTGTAATCCCAGTTACCTGGGAGGCTGAGGCTAGGGATCACTTGAGTCCATGGGTTCAAGACAACCCTGGGCAACATAGCGAGACCTAGTCTCTTGAAAAATAAAAAATAAAAAGAACTGGGTATTGTATTTGTTAGAGTTTATAATGGTACTGTTATTATAAAGAAAAGGTCCATATACTTAAGAAATGAATGAGAAAATATAGAGGAGTAAAATGATGCCGGACACTTGCCTTAAAATACCTCAGAAGGCCAAGCACGGTGGCACGTGCCTTTAAATCACAGCCTACCAAGTACAAGGCTAAGGCTAGGAATCACTTGAGTCTGTGGTTTGAGAACCGCCTGGGGGTCCAAGAACCACCTGGGGCAAAATAGTGAGACCTGGTCTCAAAAACTAGCTGGACATGGTGGCGCATGCCTATAATCCTAGCTCCCCAGGAGGCTGAGGCTGGGAATCACTTGAGTTCATGGTACCCCAGGCAACGTGAGTCTGCGGTTCCCTGGGCAACAAGTGAGACCTAGTCTCAAAAGAAAAAAGAAAAGAAAAGGAAAAAAAAAAAAAACCTCAGCAAAGAAAAAGGTGAATAAAACAGACAAATGTGGCAATTCTTAGTAACTACCAATTTGGGTGAAAATGTTGGGGGGCAGAGTTCATGCATATGGATCTTTCTACTTTTCTATGCTTTTGACATTTTTATTATGAAATTTTAAAAATCTGTTCCTCAATATATGCGGGGAAAACCCTTGCTAACAGAGAACTAACATACCACCACCTGGTCATCCAGGTATTTTTATCAGGGAGAAAGATGTCTACATGATGGTGTCAAATGTGAATGACACAGTCAACCATTAATTTTTAAAGTACAGGCTTATATCATCCTGTTCTCTCTAAAACGAAGGTTACTTTTTAGAAACACCAACCTTGAAGTTTAGTGATTTTCCTTTACTACCCCCAAGCAATTTTGTAGGGGACATCTATGTGTTAGAAGATGGGGGCAGAAGTTCAAGGGGCAGGCTTGGACATTATGGCATCAAACAAAGAAGAAAACTGCAAATTCAGACCTGGTAGTGGTCCAGGCCTGTAAGCAGCAGCCTAGGAAGCCATGGCCAGGGCCAGGGATAACAGTTCAAGCCCCACCGGGGACATGTAGCAAGACCCAGTTCCAAAAAATATATAGCTGGGCGTGGTGGTGCATGCCTGGATTCCCAGCTACCTGGGAAGCTGAGGTTGGGGATTGCTTGAGTCTGTGGTACCCCAAGCAACATAAGCCTGAGGTTCCACAGGCAAAAATAGTGAGACCTAGTTTCAAAAAAAGAAAAAAAAGAAAACTGCAAATTGGTTATATGGATACACATTGTTATAACTAATTCAAGACTTTTTAAAAAATCCTTGATAAATTATTAGTAGAAAGAAAAGAAAAATAACTTACACATTGTAACTATTATGTAGATCAAAGAACAAATCACAACTCTATAAAACAATTCTAGCTACTTAAGTTTCCACAATGATTTCAACTTCATCCCTCTGAAACACTTAATGTAAGAATAAAATATCTACAAATCAGACCTATATTGAGATACTAATTAATCTCAATGCAAAAAAAGCCTATAGAACCAGAAGATATATTTAGTTTGTCTGCATATGGTATGAATAATTAATGAAGTAAAATTAGCAGTGTGACTTTTTTTCCTTTTATTAAATATGATCAACATTTACAACTATAACAAAGAATATTCAAATCTACTTACCCCAAAGGTTTTGGTTTGTGCGTATCTAAGGAGTGCAACTGACATCTCTTATTCTTTTTACTTTTTGGAATAGCATCTATCATGTCATTTAGTTTGGACCTGATTAAAAGTAAAACATTAAAAGTTTGATTAGTATTCACTTTTCTCTAGACTTTTCAAAGTCTTTTATCTACTGCCTAATAGTGAAAATTATATTTAAGTATTTACACATTTCATTTTCTTTGAAATTCTCATCAAATTCTAACCCAAAATTATTAAGTATATCAAACTTAATATCCAAAAGTGAGTTCTGCATAACTGTTTATTCTAGTCTTGCTCATTTTAATAAATGGAAACCAACTCTCATGCTCTTTTTTTTTTTTTTGAGACTAGGTCTTGCTGTTTTGCCTGTAGAACCGCAAGCTCACGTTGCCTGGGGTACCATAGACGCAAGCAATCCCCAGCCTCAGCTTCCCAGGTAGCTGGGATTACAGGCACACGCCACCACGCCCAGCTATTTTTTTGGGACTAGTTCTCACTACATGTCCCTGGTGGGACTCAAACCGTAATCCCTGGCCCCAGCCATGGCTTCCTAGGCTGCCACCTACAGGTATGCACCACCATGCCGGGCCCCCAACTCTCATGCTCTTTAGACTCCAAATCTAAGGATTATTTGATATCCTCCTCCCTATCCAAACTCTTTGTTCATTTATTAAAATATATCCAGGATTCAATAATTTCTCATGACCTCTATGGCCAACATATAGGTCACTATCACCTCTCACATGGACAATTAAACAGCCTACTTCTCTGCCCTTCTACTACCCTTAAGTTTATTGTCAACACAGAAGTCAAAGTAAACTAAACTTCAAGTTAGACCAGTATCACTTCTCTGTTTACCTGCCCAAATCTTCCCAATGTACTCAAAGTTTAAAAAACAAAAAAGAGATCTCAGGATGATCTATAGGGAACTTCATAACTGGGCCTTTTATTGTTCCTCTGATCTCATTTTTTCTTACTGTTCCCTTCATTCATCTGACTCTAACCACAATGGTTTCTTTGCTATTCTTCAAAAACTTCTGGATTTTTAATACTCATTGTTCCTTTTCTGCCTTCCCTCAAATACCTATATGGTTTGCCCACTCACTTCACTCAAAAGTATACTCAATATCATTTTATCAGAGAAGGCTTCCCTAGCAATTCTCTATAATCTTTCTACCCATTCTCTATCTACCTTACTGAATTTTCTATATGATTTTTCATATCTAACAAATTACATATTTGATTATTCCCTGCCTCTCCCCACTTAAAGAAATTTACAGGCACTGGTATCTAAAAGTTACCCAATAAAATTACTGAATTAGACTTAATCTTTGATCTGACCAAATTTAGAAAAAGAACATTTTGAAAGAGAACATGATCTGTCACCAAATTTAAAGACTTAAAAAACTTATTTTTTCCCTTATTGATTATACTTACCCATGTACATAAAATAATGTATAAAGCTTCTTTGCATCAGTCATGCAGCTTCGAGTTACAGATAGGACTCCCTTGGGTCCCACTGTCAGGGGTTCAAGGGCAGGATTTCCAGACTCTACAAGCTGGGAAAAGAGGCGTTCCACACTACGACGACAACCGACACATGGAACAAGCTGAGAAAGTGCACTCAAGACTTCACGTGATGTCACCACCATGGCAATACTCAGATCTTGTTGCTTAAGCATACTATGTCGCTAAGAAAAAGAGGGAAAGAAAAATGAAGAGACCTTATGAAAGACATATTACTCTTCACTACTACTTCTGGTTCCTATCACTGTGTATTAAGTACAACCTGGGATAAGCTTGCCATCTCTATAATGCAACTGAATCAGAAAGGCAAAGCAGGCAGCGTTGTCCACGTTATACTGAGTTTGCTCTATAAACCTTTCTGCCTTGTTCCGGAATCTAAAGTATAAAAGATTCTGCAGAGGCTGCCTGGACTATGTAGTATGTGCCCAGGCATAACAAAAAGAAGCCCTGCATGTGGAAACTCACTGCTAGCTTAACTATTAAGCTTAGTATTCTCACTTAAAATTTTTTAAGTGTTTAAAAACAAAAAGAATAAAACACAATGCAGCTTTATCACAGCTTCTTCTCATCTTTTAACAACTATGTTTAGCTACAGGAATCAAGTTAGGATGGTGATCATGTAAAGGAGTAAGTCCCAACCTGGAAGAATAGACAGGCGTCATAGGGATTAGTAGGAGAGAACAAGGCCTATTTTACCCAGGCCTGTAGTGAATAACTAATGCTGGTGCATAAAAGTGTTACCTACTGGTTATAAGAAGGCAGAAAAATGACTAGAAATAACAACTGTAGAGAAATGGACAAAATTCTTTAACAAATAACTTCTACCTGGATGGAACTACATTTATACTATAAGCAATGCCTCCAGCTTTATCAAAGCCAGATGTAAAAGGTAACCCTCAATATGGATTTTTTTAATATTTACCATTAACCTTTCATTTAAATTTTCTCCAAAAGTAGGAAGAGAATGTAACAGTTTATCACTCATTATATATTTTATTTATTCTATTTCTTAAGAATTGAATAAAAATCAGACACAAAATTAAGTCTGTTTTTTACTTGAAAAAAAGCAATTATAGAAAAGCTGCATGCATAACCTATTTTTAAGAAAAAGGGAATAATGACTGAAATTAAAGTCCTATGAACATGGAAAATGTTAACATAATACCATCAAATAAATCTTTTTCACTTGACAGATGCATAAATATATTGCTATACCAATAGTAGATGGGAAAAAACAATTTCAATAAATGCCTAAGACCCAGAAAGGTTAAGTAAAATACTTAATACTTATAGTTATTATAGTTGTATATTTTACATTTGATATAAATTCGTTAAAATTTTAAATTATTTAAAAAATTTTAAATCACAGGCAGGCACACACATGCACACATACACCATTTAAAACACTGAAATTTCTAAGACTATTACCTGAATAAATTGCTTTAGTTGTGTGCCATTATTTTGATGCCCATCAAGATTTAACACGTTGTCAGGAAATTCCATCACCATCTTAATATGCAAAAGAATAAAAATAAATTATTATTATTTAACAAATGATACAGCTTATTTTATAAACTCTTAGGACAAAAACAGCTCTTAAAGAAACCATATTTGCCCACCCTGCCCCATGCTCTGTTCAAAACTGTCACAAAATCCAAGTTAAACAAGTTTCTAAAGTCAGAATGGGGATAGTCATTAGGTATTAAGATATTGAAGTCAAGCAAACATGAGTTCAAATCTCAGCTTTACCATTCACAATTTATGTCTTAACACTGAGCAAATTACTTGACCTATTTGATTTTCAGTTTCCTCATTTGTAAAATAAAATTTAGCAATAATTTTAATCTCGAGCTCATACAGATGTGAAGATTCAATTATACAAAATGCATATTGCAATAGTCAAAAACAGCATTTAATATGTGAAATAACCTATTTTACACTATCCTATTTTCAGTTGTTCTGCCTAATACGGAATATACTAAATATTTAGCCAGGTGTGATGGCATGCATCTGTAATCCAAGTGCTGGGAGGCAAAGAGGCCAAGGATCACTTGAGTTCATGGGTTCGAGACTACCCTGGGCAACATAGCGAGACCTGGTCTCAAAAAAGCAGTTGGGTTCTGTGGCGGGTTCCTATAATCCCAGGAACTGGGATCCCAGGATTACTGGGAGGCTGAGGCTGGGAATCACTTGAGTCCAAGGGATCGGGACTACCCTGGGCAACATAGTGAGATCTAGTCTCAAAAAAAAAAAAAAAAAGAATATAAATGACTATATATGAAATACTCAGACCAGTACCTGACACATAGTAATTGTTTAATTATGAACAGAAAGGATACACTGAGATATTTAATCAGTTATTAAAATTGACTAGTAGAGGAATAAAGAGGTAAAGCTTAAGGATGTTTCAGGTCTCAGATAAAGGGGAATTAGTTACACATTTCACTAACCTGTTACATCAGTCATTTTAAAAAGTAATTATGAATCACTAGGTAAAAGCCACTTAAAGTTAAGATGTCACCAAAAGAAAGGAGCATTCCAATTTCAGAGACGTTAAAATGCAGGGGAAAAAATATGCCTTCAAAACAAAGTAACACACCTTTACCTTAAAGAAAACATTAAATGTATCAAACACACTGTGCTAGGAGAAAAACATCTATATCCACATATAAGGACCCTACACTCCAAGACACCTAAACACTCACTCACCCAGATGAATATGACATTAAAAGATGAGTGTGACATTAAAATACCACACAGAATGTTTGTTGGAGGTAATTATACTGTAACCCCCACATTAGAAATAAGAGCCTTAAAACATGCTTGGCCCAACAGTAAGCTGAGGGCTGAAAAATTAAAGCACACATAAGCAAATAAATATAAGATCTTGATACGAAAGTGGGGGCATGGTGGGTATATGAAGTAGGGATACTAGTGGATACTAGCAATGGGCTATATGCAAACACCTACTCCACATCCGGAGGACTTCACTGTATTTCACAGACATATTACTCAAAGGTTTTTATATGTAAATTTTATCTTAAAGAAAAAGAAAATAATGTATTAGATGCAGCTATCTCTAGGTAGTGTTCCTATTTCTCCCAAAATTATTACAATGCACACACAATAATCAGAGAAAACAGGATTCCTTGTTTCCAATTCTACAGTCATTAGATCATGTTCAGAGACATGCTTCCATCTAAATCACTTTTACTTTCCAAGATTTTTCTTCCATACAAATTATATGCCCAAATTTCACAGCTTCAAGAATCAATTAATTATCCAATTTCCAGCTTTACAAACTTCCCTCTAGTTCTCCTGAGTTTCCACCTCATATTTTGTTAATTATCTCCAAAGGGTGGCGGTGGGAATAATAGAGCTATTAATGCAACTTCATATGTAGTAGGCAAGGCTCTAAACACTTTTTAACTTCAATACAAAGTAAAATTGATCACTAGTCTACATTAACAATGTACTGCTGAATAATGATGGTGACTGAAATAGGCAAAATATCAAATGAGCCATACTGTCCACAGTATTTATCATATTTAAGTCCACTCAAAACTTCAAGAACATACAATAATCCTAGTATTAGAAATAATAGCCAAGCCAGGCACGGTGGCGCATGCCTGTAGCCTTCAGACTATGAAGTGGCTGGGGCTAGGGATCACGGTTCAAGTCCCACTCAGGGCAACACAGTGAGACCTAGTCCCATAAAATAGCTGGGCATGGTGGTGCACGCCTGTAATCCCAGCTAGTTGGGAAGCTGAGGCTGGGGATTGCTTGAGTCTGTGATACCCCAGGCAATTCCACAGGCAAAAAATAGTGAGATCTAGCCTCAAAAAAAAAAAAAAAAAGAAAGAAAGAAAGAATGGCCAAGAAAACCCAAAAAAATAAAAGCTAGTAGTACAACTTTCCTGGAATTACTACATAGTTTAAAACAAAGAAAGTTAACTACCAAGTCATAAAAAAGGGATAGGACAAACAAAATTGAAAGTCATATAACTCAAGAACACTGGAGGTCACTACAAATTGACCAAACAATTTTAGCAACCAACGTCTTGACTTGCATTTCCAATTGCTTGGTAAAAACATACATAATTTTATCACAGATCAGTTGCCACTATAAAAAAAAAATTAAGATAATCACCCATATACTAAAATTAAGCTCTTTATTAAACACCCGAAAAATCAAAAGTTTCTCCAGTTTGGCTACTAGGTGAAACCTTAAATTCTGATTCTGTATAAGCAAATTATTTTCATCCTGATGCACTATGTTTTATTCATATGTAAAGCAGATATCAAGAGAAATATAGGATCGAGGCCGGGCATGGTGGCGCATGCCTATAAGCGGCAGCCTAGGAAGCCACACCTGAGGTCAGGGATCACAGTTCGAGTCCTGCCGGGGTCACGTAGTGAGACCTAGTTCCAAAAAAATATAGCGGGTGTGTTTGGCGCGCACCTGTAATCCCAGCTACCTGCGAAGTTGAGGCTGGGGATTGCTTGAGCCTGTAGTCCCACAGGCAAAAATAATGAAACCTAGTTTCAAAAAAAAAAATAGGATGGTCTCATATGATAGACATAGGGAAAAACAAACAAATGAATAAGAAAAATTAGAAACAACCAACAGGGCTGAATGATGGAACAAGAAAAGAGGAGGGGAAGGTGGGGGAGGTGGAGAGCACAAAAGAGCAGGATGGTTAACAGGTGTTAGGGAAATGGGAAAACCCCGGAGTACACAATAATGTAATATAAATACACATATATATGTAAAATTTAAAAAAATTAAATTTAAAAAAACAGCCATTAAAAAAATAAAAATTTTTAAAAGTATTGTTTCAGCATATGTATAAAAAATAAAGTAGATATCAAAGAACACTTGAATACAATAAGACTTATCAACTAGTCTTTAATATTATCTTGCATACATACACACATACATATATCCATATTTATGTAAACAGCTAATACCTACTTTAGCAATTCTTGTTAAAAATCAGTAACAGGGCTAAAATTTTTTAGAAAGAAAAGTATCTCATTTATGTCCCTTTCATTTTATCTAACTAGTATAGATGTCAAAAGCAAATGTATTACTGCGTGTTTCTTGGTTGTCAGTAGCTCGGATAATACTAAATTTTCTCGTGTTTATTCTATACTAACCCGGTCAGAAATTTCGCACTCACATTAATTACTCTGTCCTTACCTTTCAAATTCAGATAGTGGTTTTTCACCTCTTTTTCCTCTGTCAATTACTATATGCTCTTCTACATTGGAAGAAATGAAAAGGAAGAAAAAGAAAAAGAAGGCCAAAAAGATAGCAGCACTATTTTATCCCCATTTTGAAAAACTACTTCCTGGATGTAATCTTCAGAGTCTAAGTTACCACAAGGAAGACTGTCACGTAAAGTATTTCAGGTGTGGTTTCAGAGTTCAGATTGATGGTGAGGCTGCCTGTCCATAGTTAGCTAAAAATAGAATGAGTCATTGTCCTGCAATTACTGCTTTATAAAGTTTATTGAATCCATTAGCCCTTTCACTCTTTAAGTATCTGTTCTGGTTTCTCCAGACCACAAATAACTTGTTTTTAGTGCATTCTCACATGCTATAACTAACATTAAGTTGTATAATATTAAAAATCATTGTCACTTTACTTCTTTATCCTAGCAGCTTTTTTGTAACATTTATCACCTTTGGTAGAATGTTACAAAAAGAGTTGAAAGAAAACATTAAATACTAAACTTTTAATAAATGCTAAACATACACTCTCCAACTTACTATCTTCTAGTCTCAGTTAAAAATCCTTATCAGATTGGTTTGAATGAGGATAAACTGTGCTACAGAAATATTGTAGCAATTTGACAGTATTATCAAGAATTTTCTAAAAGGCTCTTATACTGTGACCCAGTACTTCCAAAAGCATAACAAAAATATTTTAATGGAAAGATTCATGCAGTATTTATATTCCTATAGTATCACTCACAGCAAAAACTTGAACTACCTGTGTACAACAAAGAAAAAATTATTTTAAGGAATGCTATAAAACACAACATGGCCATTAAAACGCTTAAGAGAAAAATGGTGAAAATAAAGCAAGACATAAAATATAGAAGACAATATATCTTAACTGCATGTATCTGTGTGCTCATGACTAGAATTACACTAAATGTTACAATAACCTTAGTTATCTCTGGAAAGTAGAATTAAAGATAATCTGTCTTCTTTGTACTTTTCCAAGATTACTTCATGAGAAAATATTTTGTCTCCTTTACTTCTTTTAAAAAATGATCCACTTTTAAAATGCACTTTTTTCAGGGCCAGGCATGGTGGCACGTGCCTGTAAGCAGGAGCCTAGGAAGCTGTGGTGGGGACCAGGAATCGAAGTTTGAGTCCCTCCCCACTCCCAGGGCAACATAGCGAAACACAGCATCAAAAAAAAAAAAATAGCTGGGCATGGTGGTGCGTGCCTGTAATCCCAGCTACCTGGGGACTGCTCAAATCTGTGGTACCTCGGGCAACGTGAGCCTGCAGTTCCACAGGCAAAAATAGCAAGACCTAGTCTCAAAAAATTTTTAAAAATGTACTTTTTCAAAGATGTCTCTCAAATAAAATGTTTTATAGCCCATCTGGTACTTTTACAATTCTAACACTGAAATGGATTTTTTTTTTTTTTTTTTTTGAGACTAGGTCTCACTATTTTTGCCCATGGAACCGCAGGCTCAAGATGCCCGGGATACCACAGACTCAAGCAATCCCCAGCCTCAGCTTCCCAGGTAGCTGAGATTACAGGTGCACACCACCATGCCCAGCTATTTTTTGGGACTAGGTCTCGCTGTGCTGCCCCGAGCAGGCCTCGAACTACAATCCCTAGCCCCAGTCGCTTCATAGGCTGAAGCTTACAGGCACGCACCACCGTGCCCAGTTTGAAATGGATTTTAACCATACAGCATACTACTTTCTTAAATGTGCCATCAGCTTATTTAATTGGAATTTTCCCATATACACCTACATAACCATGGGACTCAAGTACCCAACAAAACTACTAAACTACCGTGTTTTAAGCATGCATAAAACACCACATAAAAGAGATGACTACTTCCTAACACACTTTCCTTAATTTCATTTTATAAATCCAATTTAAAACTGTCAATTTAAAGCTAGAAGCTTCATCTTTTTTTATTTATTTTTAAGAGACTAGGTCTTGCGATGTTGCCCACGGTTGTCTTGAACGCACGGACTCAAGTGATCCATAGCCTCAGCCTCCCAGGTAACTGGGATTACAGGCGCCAGCCACCAAGCCCAGATAGAAATTTCAGCTTCTGTTACTAAAATGATAAGCATTTGTAATCTTATAAACCATAAATGTTATTAACTATACTTAAATCTAGAAACTAACAAGATTCTAAGACTTGAAATAAAAATCATACAATGCTTCCTTCGTGTATTATCTATGGACCCCAGGGAGAAAAGACCAAACCAAATCCTAACTTTAAGGATACAGCACCATCAAACTATCAATAAACTGGTGCAAAACCGCTACAGCCATCCTAGCTCCCTCTTCCCCAACAGGTGTTTGTTCTGTTCATTTAAGTGGCACCTGGTAGAATGGTTCTGAAGAAACATTTTTCCCTAAATATGATGTACTCTTTAGAATTGACACTCATCAGTATTCAATGAGCCTGCAGAGGCTTCAAGATCAAAGTGATGAACAGTTCCACTTATCTCCTAGTGACAAAAAACCCTTCCAAAGCAAAAATGGTACCGTCTTCTAAATAAAATACTATTCTGAAATATTTTAAACTAAAGAGTCGAACCTTTCAGATGTTGGTCACAAGTCCACAATATCGTAGCAGAATTCATCCATCAGGTTCAGCGTGATCCCTACTTACTAGAAAAGTAAGTACAATAATATTCTGCAAGTCTATACCTTTTCCTACAAAAACTTTTGGAAATTAATATTGTGCTAAGAACAAAATATAAAAGCACCTCCCAAAATTGGCAATTTTAAGGTATTATATGATAAATGTATCAATGCCATATTATTACTAAAGGTGGGTAATGTGGGATTCGGTCTTTTTAAATTTTGTAAATTCCCAAGTTTGTATCAATTTTTCCTATGTTTTGAATAATCTGTGTCCAAACCCACAGGATTTTCTTAACCTCAAAGGCATTTGGGGACAATAAAAGGTTAATATCAAACTATATACTCTAGAAACGTGTTTCCATTGGAAAGGGAGAAAAGACAGCAACAAATGAACTATTATCAGTTTTAAAATTAAGAAATGCATCATTTAATTTGATCAGTGTTAGTTTTTAACTACTTAAACTACAAATCCATTAAACTTGTAATGCAAAACATGCATTAAAACAATCATAACCAAGGCATACAAGTACTTTCTAAAGCATCAAAACAAAATTGCATTTGCCTTATGTTAAGCCAAATCATTCTTTTTCCAAGGGAACACTTGTGTAATTATAGTTGCTCTCACTTAAAAAGTTCTAAGAAATTATGTCATCCAATAGCTGTCCTAAACCTTTTTAAAGTGCTGCAACTAAATCAAGCCTTAATTGAGACTGGGAGACAGAAAGGTACAGAGTGGCATCTCTACAATGACTTGCATTTTATATAAAATTTGAAAAAACTTCAGAAGATATCTATCAAAAAATTTCAGGAACAAAACACCTCAACTGTCTTTGAAAAATAAAAGGCCAAAGGTGGTAAGATAATGAGGCTTAGTTACACCTTAAGAAAACGGACAACTGTAGACTCTAAAGCTTAGCAGCATCATCAAAAGCAGATTTCAGAAGATACTCAGAAAAGACTCATTTCATTTAAGAAACAGGGGCAAGCAACTGCACTCATTTCCTGTTCAGGTTCAATTCAAATTTCTGCCATTTCCTTTTAAAGAAAATAGTACAGCAACACAAAGCAGAGGGTCGGTAAAGCTTTATTACCACCCACTCTAAAAAGGAAAACTACCAAGAACTGAGTCTTGACATTCAAGATGAGCAGTCAGCTCCTTATGATACTCTTATACATTCAATACTTCTGCTTCCTTTAAAAAAAAAAAAAAAAGCTTTCTTGTAAACTAAAGACTAGTGCCAAGAAAGCCCATTTTGAAGAGTCATGGCCTAGCAATACAATCGTTTCCAAGAGTTTTATGTACTAGGCAATAGGAGACTATAACGAAAGCAATTCATTTTAGTGGAATTCTTCACTGTGCAAAAAGCATGTCATTCTGCCCTCAGCAATTAAACTCATGTACTGAGAGCTATCATAACAAGATAGAAAATACAAAGGTAGTAGTGCAGCTGCGACATTTCCCTGAGGGGAGGTGGTTTCTGTGAAGGATAGGCCCTAAGCACCCGAGATCGAGATCCTTCAAGCCCTCTCCGAGACGCGTGCTTTGGCACCAGCGGGATCTCACCATGAGGAAGGGTAAAGGAAGAAGGTTCCAAAAGGAAAACCTGGGGAGACGGGCTCAAAGTACGGACGGAGCGCTAGGCTTGGGGCTCACAGAGGTTAACGAGCCACCCACTGCAAAGGCGAGTTTGTGGGGCCTGCCGGAGAGAAGGCCTCGCCTAGGAGTTGCAACACACTCTTTCTCCAGTGCGCAGCGCTCGGCCTGGGGGAGGGGGAGGAGGGGAAACAGCTGCCAGGGGAGCGGCGAGCCCGGCCCGCTCACCGTGAGGGTGTCGTCTATGTAGAGGGGAATCTGCCGCCTCTCGAAGGGGAACTCCTCCTCCCCGTCCCTGCACACTGCCACCAGTCGCGCCATCGTTCCCGACGCTGCCGTTGCCACCGTCACCACCTCCTCCCAGCTGCCGCCGCCGCTGCTGCTCCTGCCGCTGTCGCTGCCGCCTCCTCCCTGCTCCTGCCTGCAACAGCCAAACCCCGCGAGCGTAAGCACCCGCCGCCGTGCAGCACTTTCGCCACGGGGGGAGGGAGATGAGCAGGAGACTGGAGAGCCGGGCTGCGTTTCCCATCACCCGATTCCACACGCGCTCGGCCAATTAGCGCCGAGCAGCGCCGGGACCCGCCCCCTCGCGCAGCGCTCTCCCCACCCCCACCCGTCGGGCCTCCAGTCAGGGTCCAAAGGAGTGGCGGAAGGGACGTGCCCACGGCCTCGGGGCTTCCCCAGCCGTCACCGGATCCCCGGCTCTGGGACCCCACCCCCGACCTCAACTCCACAGCCCGCTCCCCGGCGGGGAGCCCTCAACCCGTGGCTGACCCCTTCAACCCCTTTCTGGGCGCGCCCCGCCCAGTCAGTCCCCAGGGCTGCAGTTGCCCAGCGCGATCCCGCCCCTGGGAGGGGTCGACCCCGCCTCAGCTCTGCGGAGTCCCAGCGGGGAGAGAGGGTGGCACACGCCCCTTCCTCACCCTTCTTGGAGGAGGTCCCTCGGTTCTGACCTTCACCGTTTTCGTGGTCGCCTCCCTGACCCCACCTTTGCTGCCCGTTACCGGCTGACGAGGCCCGCGTCAGGGCCGGCCTGGGCGGGAGCGCGGCTCCGAATGCCGTTTCCTCTCCAAGCTCAGTCAGCCGCTCGCGCCACGGAGAGTGGGGGAGGGGGGGCGGGGGACGTGGGGCGGGTGGGGCAGGGAGGGGCCGAGAACGTCGGGTGGGGTCCCGCCTCCTCTCGCGAGAATGTGGACCGCCTCTCCTGGGTCTCCGCTTTCGAAATCCTAGCGGAGGGGGAGGGGGCTTGTACCCCGGCAATGTCCAACGCGTGGCGGGCGCTGTCCCCCGAGTCTAGCTACTTAAATTTCCGAAGCAGGGCTGCTGGGAGGAGTGAGTAAGCCTAATCCTCAGCCCCCCAGCCGCGTGGGCCTGGAAACTGCTCTTGCGAGGGCGGCGGCCTAACGGGGGCCGAGCGGAGCTCGCTCAGGGTCCACCCGAGGGTCGAGGCCTGGTGAGGACTTTGGTAAGTGGGGAGGGGCTGAAGCTTTACCCAGTGAAAGTGAAAAGCGGTAGTGAGAGAAGGGGAGATGAGCGTCTGGGGGGTGAGAGACAAACTCTGGACTCGGTTTCCAGGCACTTGACGCTGCTTTGGCAGTTTCACCAGTAGCCAGACCTGTCACTGCTTCCCAGACGGATGGCCTCGAGACCCCACTGAGGGGACCGGGAAAATAAGTGCTGACAGCATTTTGACTGATGTCGTTGTTTCACTAGAGACAAACAGAAGACGATATAGGGAGCAGCTTGCTTTTGTGTCCTGGGCTAGAGAGACATCTTGGCCTGGGTTAATATTAACTGAGGGTTTCAGACAGGACATCGTTTTTTTTGGGCAAAGTACTAGTACTGGCCAAAGGCCCTTCCTTCTACCCTCTCGAGAAACAGCTGCCGTGAAGACAATTCGTCTTCACTCCACCAAGTACTCAGTTCCTACCTTGAAGGCTTTCGGGGCCTGTTGTAAAGCCAGAATAGCTGTCGTATTTTGTCTGTACATGTCTTTGCGATTTTAAGGATCAATGCATATGCTGCGTTTACAATGAACTAATCCTGATAATAGGTCGATTTCCTGGTAGAATAGGCGCTAACTGTGGTACTGACCTTTAGAAAGTATTTTGTTCATCACATAAAGATTCAAAACAAAAAACCCCATAGTGCATCCTTAGCCATGTTAAGACATTGTGTGGTCACTGTTAGAGTAAGTGACATAACAACTGGAAGAACCATTGTTTAATCCCAAAGGTGTGTTTATCTAGTATTTTTGGCTTTTGACCATATTATAGCAGAACAGAATGACTTATTTACTTAAATCCTGTAGGTATACAGGATGTACATGCAACTTCTACAAGTTAGAATGCATAGCCAAAATCTGGACATTTTTAGAGACTTACATTTTGTATTAAAAACACACTAAGGGAAAAAGAATACTGTGACTTTTAAGATCCTACAAGTGCTATCAGTGTACCTACTCTAGAACCTTTTAAACTTCCTTTAGTTTATGACTGGTAAAGACCATTGAAAAGGACAAGCCAATCTATCGGTGTTATTTTTCAATAACGTCATTACTGAGTACACACACTGAGAATTAGCCAAGAAGAGTATTCAACCTGAACTTTGTTAGAAAACCCAGATATAAAACAATGAAATGAGAAAATCATGACAATCTTTTTCCGTCTTAAATACTTTCCCTGGTTTGGGTTTGTCTTTTAGGTCCACTGAGCAGGTACCTATCTTTATTTTCACTACTAGTTGATGTTCAGCTATAAACAGTAGTGCTACAGAAAATGTTTCGCAACTAAGTGTCTGCCTTTAGAAAACTTAACTCTAAATGACAAATGATAACTACACAAAAAAGCCAGTTGCTGTTTTTAAATTTTGATACTGGGATTGTCAAGGGCAAGGTTGAAGAATTTGAAAGATCGAGTGGCAGAAAATAATCAATGGCAGAGGACACTTTGCTGGTACCTAATAAAGAACATTGTAGAATAATAGAAATGGGATATTAGCAAAATGCCTTTCTTTTTCTTAGGTCCCCAATGTGTAGGGGCCAGCTATAAAACTCAGTTATTAAGATATAACTTCCCCAAGTTACCTAGGTTTAAAACATATGAAGAGCCAGGCATGGTGATGCACCTGTAATCCCAACTACTTGGGAGGCTGAAGCTAGGAATCACTTGGGTCCGCAGGTTTGAGACTACTCCAGGCAACATAGTGAGACCTAGTCTCAAAAAAATAGCCAGGCGTAGTATCGCAGGCCTATAGTCCCAGCTACCTGGGAGGCTGAGGCTAGGGATCACTTGAGTCCACGGGTTCGGGACTACCCCGAGCAACATAACAAGATCTAGTCTCTTTGAAAAAAAAAAAAATAAGAAGAGTACTTATTTATTCTTTGTGTTATCTTCCTAATAAACTCCTATAGGACATATTGAACATTGATGTTCAATTTAAAAAAAAAAATCTAAATACTAAGCTACTGATACAGACATAGTAGATACCCCCAGTTAACAACTGTATAAAAGTTATGTCATGGGAATGAATCACTTTCTGAAGGTCTTAGATAGGATAAGGTCCTTAAACCAGATTATGTTCTTTTTTCTCCTCCCCTACTCCTCCTCTGTTCTCAAAACTTGGTAGTTGAAAATTAATTAGAACATTTGCCATTTTCATTGTACTAATCACGTTTTATGGGGTAACAGCAGAATGTTATTTAAATGACCGTGTATCATAGTTATCTACATATGAGTATCTGTAAGTTGGGTTTTCTTTTTTTTTTTTGAGACTAGGTCTGCTATTTTTGCCTGTGGAACCGCAGGCTCTCATTGCCCGGGGTACCCCAGACTCAAGCAATCCCCAGCCTCAGCTTCCCAGGTAGCTGGGATTATAGGTGCGCGCCACCACGCCCAGCTATTTTTTTGGAACTAGGTCTCGCTAGAGGCCCCAGGAGGGACTCGAACCGCGATCCCTAGCCCTGGCCGTTTCATAGGCTGAAGCTTACAGGCATGAGCCACCGTGCCTAGCCTAAGTTGGGTTTTCTTTTTTGTGATCTGAGAATGGGAAATTGTCATATTTTTTAAAAATAAAGTCAGTGGTGGCTCATGCCTGTAAGCTTCAGCCTATGAAGCAGCCAGGGCTAGGGATCGCGGTTCGAGTCCCACCTGGGGCCCATAGCGAGACCTAGTTCCAAAAAAATAGCTGGGCATGGTGGCGTGCGCCTGTCATCCCAGCTACCTGGGAAGCTGAGGCTGGGGATTGCTTGAGTTTGGGGTACCCCGGGCAACGAGAGCCTGCGGTTCCACGGGCAAAAATAGCGAGACCTAGTCTCACAAAAAAAAAAAAAAAAGAATTTTGTTTTTTAAATCTTAGATTTTGAACAGTAGGTTCAAGGGTCTGTGTAGTTTTTAAATTATCAGCGCTCTAGTGGTGTATTAGACTTTAAGATAGTTTTATCAAACTAAGTGATGAATTTCTCACTGGTTCTTTGTCCTTAACATGAGAAATGAGACATGATTTCCTCTCCAACTATTACCCTTTTTCTTCTGAGCTCTGTCTGCCTTTCTGTTCCAAGATATGTTAGGTTCCATCCCTATTTAGGGCCTTTCCTGAGGGATTCATTCTTCCTAGAATGGTCTTTCCTTCACCAGCATCAGTCCCTTACTCCCAATGCAAATATATCACCTGCTACCTAAAACAAAAACCTATGGGGAAAGCTTTGACTCTAATAGACAGTTCTTGACACTCTTGGCAACCTTATTCATGACTTAACAGTTTCTAATTGTTACTTTATGTCTGCTTCTCTCCCCTCTGGCTTGCAAGCTCCAAGATATCAAGAAATTTTAATTTATCATCCCTAGTACAGAGTAGCTTCCCCCTGCCCTCCCCCCCAAAAAACTATTCCCAAAACAAACCCATTGTTTTATGACTATTAGGCACCTACAACATTCAATCTATCCTTTGAAACCTTTTTTTTTTTTTTTTTTTGAGACTAGGTCTCGCTATTTTTGCCTGTGGAACTGCAGGCTCTCGTTGCCCGGGGTACCACAGACTCAAGCAATCCCCAGCCTCAGCTTCCCAGGTAGCTGGGATGACAGGCACGTGCCACCACGCCCAGCTATTTTTTGGAACTAGGTCTCGTTACAGGCCCCAGGCAGGACTCGAACCGCGATCCCTAGCCCCGGCCTCACTTCATAGGCTGAAGCTTACAAGCAGGAGCCACAGTGCCCTGCGAAACCTTTAACTATTTCCTGACTTTTTAAACATTTGCTTTCTTTTACTTTAAACTTTGCTTTCTTATACTTACGCTTTTTAAAAAGATAACTGAGCAGTAAAGAATGTTGACAATTTCCCAATTAACACTGGGATATTTCAGTGTAAACTTTATTATAATAGTAATACAAATGATAAAAAACATGGAATAATATAAAGTGATATAACATGGGAAGTTAAAAATCCTTCCCAATCTCCCACTATCACAACTGTAATGAGCTTCTTTAAAATACTGAAACTTAATAAATGTTCTATTAAATCACAAGGTTTTGTTTCTTCTGTATTGGTTTGTTTTATATAAATGTTGAAATACAGTCAAATATTAAGAACACTACTGTTATAAAAATATTAAAACTCATTTTAATTTTGTAATTTAGTTAACACTGGGCTTCCCAACAGCATTTTCTTCACATTTAATGATTATTCTTCCTTATTAAAAATATATTGCTCCCAAATCCATCCTACCCTTACTGCTCACCAAAATTTTATTGTTTTATCTTGCAAGTGTAATACATATATAATTAAGCAGTTGGTAAACATATAGAAATTGAGCACAAATAAGGCCCACAAGGTACTGCTCTGTAATGTATCTACCAACAGGTTGATCAGACCAGTGGCTATATTTGATATCAAGAAAAAAATTAACTGGTTTTTGTTAATAGCTGTGATTAAACAAAGACTGGGTCCCTTTCTTTCAGCTTTAGAGGCAAGAGATTCTGGTTGCTTTTTACTAGTAACAGGTGACTGGATAAGATCCCAAGAACATGGGACTGGAACTCCTTTTATTAGAAATTTGGCAAAACTCAAAATTATATCACCCAATAATAAACTACTAAGAAGGATCAAGCTAGAAGCAACTATCCAAATACAAAATGCTAAATTAGCCATTCTTCGAGATGCTACTTCTATATTTACCTGAACCATGTAAAGTGTCATGAAGAGGCTAATAGCCATCAGTAGTATACAACATGCTACTTCTATCCAGTCTTTGATATGTGATCTTTTTTTAAACATACACAACCCTGTTTGCACACCAGACATATGTATCGCCACATACCCCACAGTAGAAATTATTCCTTCTCGGTTCGCATTTAACAAACCAACCCTTGTGCCATTGCCATCAGTGCCATATAAAATTAACCTTCTCAATGGAGTAAAATCAAGGGCTAACTGGTATAATACACTAATGCCAATGGCCACAAGCCAGGATTTATTTAGAGGAAAAATAATCAAAAGCAGTGATGTTACCAATTTCACAACTATTAAGGTAAAGAAAAAATTCCAGTGAACACCATACTCAGTTAAATGTTCCTGATAGTCTATGGATTTTATAATCACTGATCGTCCTATTCCTAGGAGGATTAATGGCCAAACAGATAACAATGACTTTATAAAATAATTAAATGTGAACCCTTCCGTGTATTTTCCCCTAACCTCTGGAGAAACCATCGCAGTTCCAAAAACAAAGCCACCTACTCCAAAATCCATTGCTCCTGTTCCATAGAGCTCAGTTTTGGCAAATCTTCTGGGGAAAATTGGGAAGTCTACAGCCAAAATGGCAATAGCAGTGAATGCACTGTTAATTACACGGAAACAGGAAATGGCTGGAATGTATTCTGATTCTAGACTGATTTTCAAGAATTTTTCAAGGATCCTCTGGATAGGCATTCTGGCATAACAAGTCTTCCTGCAATATATCTGATAGAACAATCCTGCCCCGAAGATAATTATGGCAAGGTGCTCAAGGAGAACAAATGAAGACAAAATGGTTAATGTAGCCACCATAGGAACTATCAGCACAACAAAGTCAATAAAGAATCTCGTTCTCCAGGTATGTGAAGAACACAAGTGCTGTGAAAGAATGATCAGGAGCCCTCTGAACAGGATACAGAGTGCAGGCAAACACAAGCCCTGGGTGATTTCCAGCACACTGGTTCCATTGAGGTTACTGACAAAAGCTTCCTTCATCAGCTTTTGAGACATTTTTTTCTTTCTGTGAAAAAAAAAGAGCAAAGATGCATTTGTGGAAAGCAGCTTTCTGTGGAATTAACACATGTACCTGACTTGATTTTATTCTATTCCTAAATTTCAGCGCACAACTTCAGGCCTTACTTACTTGAAATCAAAGCAGAACCTAGAACTTTTTATTGCAGGAATTACAGAAAGGAGTCTAATATTAAAACATTAGGTTAAGGATGTCACACTAATATGGAAGCACTTTAAAATTCTGAGCTACTCCGCAAATGGCAGGCCTAAGAAAATAAAATTGGCATATAAACCTTGAAAGAGGACAAGTCACACAAATTCCTATTACCTGAAGATTATGTAATGAAAATCAAATACACCTAGGTTAGGACAAAGTCAAAAGAGGGGCGAGGGGCGGGGCGGGAAGAAAATATTTAAGTACACTTTGAATTTGGGAACCTTGATTTCTGTTTAGAGCCGCTCAGAATCGATTGTCTTCTGTTACAAAATATCATTTCAGAGATCTTTTGAGCCCCAAGCTGCTCCTTACCTTATGTACAGTCAGGCTTTCAGGTTAGGGGAGGAAGAAGTATGCTGATCAAGGAAAGGGCTGTGGAAGCACGGGGAGGGCACGATTGTTGGCCAGATTAAGACCCACGGTGAATAAAAGACGGGCATGCTTGAGCCCAGCAAGAATACCTCAAACCATTCCGAACCGCTGGGTTTTACCTAACAGACACGTTCTCATTTGCTCCTATGATACCGCTGAAGGGGCATCTACGTGGGCGGAACACAGGTCTCACCTCAAAAGCGAGGCCGCGCCGCCGCGCCGAAGTACCCACTTCCGCCTTCTGAATGGCGCTTCCGGATAACGCCGGGCAGCTGCGCTTCCGGGGCGGCCGCTTCCGCGCGTCCCCCGCCCAGAGCCGCTGCCGTCTGTCACCTCCTGCCGGCTCTGCGCGCCAGTGTTCCACAGTGCCCTACCCGGGTCCGGTCGGGCCCTGGTCACGGGACCGCCCAAGTAGCCCGGGGCGAAGAGGCTCACCAGTTCCCCTCAGACCCCACGGCGAGACCCTGTCAAGCAAGAGTCAGCCACGGCTTCCCCTACTGACCTCCACAGCCCCGACAGGGTCGGGACCCAGGGAGGCCTTCGTTTCACCCTCATCTCACTCCACACTATCAAAACATGTCCTCCCAGGGGGCGCCCCTGACTGCGGATCCCGGCTTCCCCGGCGGCCACGTGCAACCCGCGCCGCGTGTGCGCGCCCCGCCCTGGGGGAGGAGCCGGTCAGCTCCCGGCCACTTGACCGGAGCGCCAGCCCGGCCGAGTGCGAACCGGCGGTGCCGGCTTTCTCTCCTCCCTGGCTCGCTCCCGCCCCTTTCTCTTCTTTCCCCTCCCAGGGCTCTTCCCGCCCGTCCGCCTTTCCAGTTGGGGGCAGCACGCTTGGCGGCTCTAGTCGAGCGACCGGTGAGTGCCACCCCTAAATCCAGACCCCAAGCCCTTGGCGACCCCAGAGGGGCAAGGAAGGCCAGTTTGTTTCAGGGCGCTGAGGAAGAAGGGGATTTCTCCTCTTTTCCAAAGAGCTGTTTTCTGTCCCCTTCCCCTTTTCTTTTTCACTCTCTCGTATCCCGGGAGTAGGTAGCCCAGTTCTTGGCCCTTGCCCAGAACAAGGACCTTTCATGGTCACTTTCCACCCCTCCGACTTGCCGGCAGGGGGCGACCCGGAGTGGGATTGGGGGGTTGGAAAGGTCCGACTGGCCTTCGGGTCCCGGCTCTGACGCCTCTCCTAGAAACCAGGGGCGACTGGCCTAGGAAGCTGTCTGGACAACCGTGCCCTTGGGCAGGGGTCAGGTCCACCTTCCCGGGAAGGACATACACTGCCCCGTGCCAGGTGCTTATGTGGCTCCCCCTTGCTCAGACTGGGAGTCCCGATTCCCGCCTGACACCTGGGAGCGGGGTCAGCTGGGCCCCTAAAACCCTTCCCTAAATCTTTTCACATCTGCCCTCCACTGTCCTTCAAGCTGAAAAAGAACCTGGGGCTCGAGGAGAGAGCTAGTGATCAGGTTGCCACTTGCCTTGACTCGGTGTTTCATCTATTCATTACGTCTTCCTCCTGCCCACAGAGGTCACACCCTTTCCAGAAATTCTAGGCTAGTAACCTCAACAGGGGGAGCAAGAGCTGGGAGAACTGGAGAAAACCGCTCTAATCTGACTTGACACTTGCTGGGAGCCAAAGCTGTCTCATAACATTTGCAAAGTGTCCACAGAGGTACTACCCCCATTTGATCCTAACTCAGCACTGTAAGATCTGGATAGTATTCCTTGTTGCAAATGAGGAAACAGAATAAAGCTTAGAGAGCTCTTGTATGTGTGTGTTTGGGGCCTTGCAGGCTTGAGAGTCTAACCGCTGAGCTTGTGCTCCCAAGTGGTCCTCTATTGGGATAAACTCCTAGTTGAGGGAGCTTTGTTCTTGTGTCTCCCAAGCCCTCTGCATGGCTGTCCCTTGGACAGGGCACATTCAGTGTGCATCGCAATCCTGCTGCCCTTCTCCGCCTGGATGATCCTTTTCCCAGCATCCATTTCCCATGAAAACCCTTATCCCTGAGTACTTTCAAAGGTTAAATGTAGTCACCACCAGGGTTAACTGATTACAAACATCCCCTCACCCTCACCTCTCCTTGCTGGGTGAGGCATAAAGGCCTAGAAAATTCCAAGTCTGAGAGTCAGTTTTTCAGAACTCAACCTTAATCCAGCTTCTCAACACCCACCCCCCCAGACGTATTCCCCTCCTCTGAAAATCCTCACCTAAGCATTAACCCTCGACTTTTGCACTGATTAGCGCCCCCTTAGCCATCCTTAGTTGTAGAACATTCCCTGTGTGAATATTTTGATTTGCACTTTGTCAGGTGCTTTCAATCCATGGCCTCACTGACCTTCACAACCACTCCTTGTGAGACAGATTTTACTATCACCATTTTCAAGGTGAGGTTTAAGGTGTACCAGGAAGGTTATGTGGCCTACCAGTAAATGAGCTATGATTTCTTTACCATGCAACAACTTTCCTGGAGCATCAAAAGCTGACCCCACCAACTACTGGCTCCACTAAAGAAGGATATTTCTGTCTAGTGCAGAGGACAGGACATAAAACTTACCTGTCAGCAAGTGTCTTCATCCTCCTCTGCACACTGACCCAGGAGATTTGCAGCCCCTCCCCCACCCCTTGTAGTAAAACTGGCCCTGAAGGAGCCTGAGGAGCCTCTGAGGCTCTTGTAAAAATTTCCCTTGTTCCCTAATTGGCAGGGGACAGACTGAGTCTCCCTCTCTGCCCAGGCTCGCTTGTGTTCTCATTTTGGTTCCTCCTGCTTGGTGGGGAGGATTAGGGATGAGTCATCCTGAAGTCCTTACCTGTGTGGCCCTTGTCTTCTCTCTCATGTCATAGATTCCAGGGCTACTTATCTCAGAGTTCTCCAGAATTGAGCCTTTGGCTGGATCCATGCCCCAGCTTGTGCCCCCATGACCAGGTGGATAGCACTCCTCATGCCTGTGACACGGAACCCTGGCTGACCATATTGAAGCAGGATGCTCCAGCAGGTAAAATCTCACCCTTAGTTAACCCGGATTCACATGTACCTAAGCCCTTCCCATCTTTTGCCTACCTTTGCTTGAAAGGAAGGGAAAGTTCCTTAAGAGATCTTACTTCTTTTCCAACTCCAAATTTAGTCACTCTAGTTCCTTTCACCCATTATCAAATTCTACCAGTTTGAATCTCTCCTCTTGTGACTTTTAGCTCTCTTCCTTGGGATGGGTGAGACAGGATAAATAAGGGAATCCTTCAGGCAGTTTGGTGATCTTCCAAGCCTGAAGCATGGGGAGGCATGAGAGATTTACCTGCCAGTCCTGTCAAGGCACAGTGGAAGCCCAAGTCTTCCCAGAGATGTTCCTTAAAGCTGAGCCTTAAAGAATAAATAGAAATTAGCTAAGTGGAGAAGGAAAATAAGCAATCCAAGCTAAGAGCCTGTGCAAAAACCCGGGTGTGGATGACCTATGTCGAAATATAAAGGGATTCAACAGCAAATGGACTTTGGGGCACACTGTTGTGGGGGACAAAGGGGGATTACTACTGGGATTAGAAAACTGCCCTAATACTCCTGGGGCTTCCCTGCAGCTCCTAGTGCAGAGAAAATGTTAGCAGGTATTTGTGAATCTTGATTCATTAAAGCGTAACTGACAAGCAGATTTCTTCAAAGAGTTCAGGTTCTAGTAGAGCCCTTGGCGGGTAATTGCCCAAGGCTCAGCAGGATGCCCTAGTGTGAGGCTAGCCAGCCTCAGGGGAGCCATGGTAAACACTGCTGCTTGACCTTCTTCTAGTCTTTTGGATCATGAAATGGGCTTGAGGACTAGAGAGAAACAGCAGGGCTTTAACTTTTTTTTTACTTAAAGAAATAGCAAGAACGGTCATAAACCTGTTTTCTCCTGGTACACTGTTGAACTCTGGTTGTGCTTTAGTAACTATGCTAAGCATTCTATATACATATATATATATATATAAACTTTGTTTACTCTTCAAGAAATATATAATATCTACAGTGTTTTTATGTCCCTATTTTGTAGATTAGACTCAGAGGTTAAGGGATTTATACAAGGTCAGATTCATTACAAGAATACACAAAAAAGAAAACAGAAATCATAATTGTATTTATTAACCAAGGTTTTTTTGCCCTAAACATATTTTTAAAAATCTAGATGTAATACTTCATTGAATTCTACTTTGTTCACTAGTCAGGTGTACTATAATTTAAGCTGTATACTATTTGGAGATTTTGATTGCATTCATTTATTGTATTTTATTTTATTTTTATTCTTTAAATCACAACCTCAGTAAATGGTTTTTGGGATATCTCCCCCACCTCCCTCCCTCAGGTGCCCCTTCCATTCTCTCATACCCCACTCTTTGTTGCTAGTCTGTGTTAAGTCCATTAGTCTCTTTCTTTCCTGTGGTAGTGTTCTTTCACTGGGTGAAGGACAGTGTTCTCGGAACCAGGCGAGCCTTGATAGTAGGTTTTCAGTCTTAAGTTTGTGTTGGGCAGCCAATTTTTATTTGTGTTGTTTTCATGCTTTCTCGTTGGAGGCCGTCTTCTCCAACCCCATCTCTGTTGTTTTGCTGCTTTACCTTATGGTTATGTTATCAGATTTAGGGGGTCTCACCCCCTGCCATTGCCAGTGAAGAAGTTTCTCTGTGAATACAGGCAATTGTGATTGGTCATTGTAGATGATCTCCTCGACCTCAGTTTGCAGCTTTGCTGTGAGGCCATGCCCCCAGTCTTTGGCTGTCCTTTCCTCTCCCATAAAGTGGGGAGGGGCATAAGGGAGGGGCCTTGCTCTCCCAGAAGGTATCTCCAAAATGAGGTGTTGGGTCTTCCAGACCTGGCGAGCGCATAGGTGCGCTTCATGATAACGTGTTTCTATAGATGTTTCTCCTGTCTCGCCTGGATTGGTTCTTTTGATTGTCCATCTGCTGTGTCCAGCTCAGGCTTGTGGGCTGGATTTTTACCTGGTCCCTCACCCATTTTATGATGGGGTTTGTATTATATATGTTCTTGCTCCTCCTGAAGATTAGCTAGAGAGTGATGAAATGGAAGGGGCACACCCTGCCCGCCACCCCACCGCCCGCCAGTACCTCCCTCCATGGGGGCAGGGCCCAGATGTCCATGCATGTGCCATCCCAATCCCCCCTTGGTCTGGGGCTTGGGGGCAAATGCCTCAGCTGATCTGGGCTGCAGATGGCTTCCCCGTGCAACAACCATCCACTGGTGGATGGGGCTACAACCCCATCCGTCCCCCCTCCTGGGCTCTCCAGACTTGGGGGGGCTTACCCCAGGGTCTTCTCTGCCTTTGCTCCCCGCTGGCTAGGAGTAGAAGGGTGGGAGAGTCAGGCTGCATGGAGGCCTCCGGGCTGACCTGGCTACCCCCAGTGGTGTGCAGCTGGCTTGCATGCCCCTGCGCCCTCCACACAGAGAACACTACCTGACCGCTACCTGACTGAGGCCTCCCTTCCAGACAAGGTGACCTGGAAGGGATGTGACCCCTTCCACCCAAACCCAAGGTAGAAGGGGCATAGCCCCAGGCCACATGGAGGCCTCCGGGCTGACCCAGCTCCCCCCAGTGGTGTGCAGCTGGCTTGCATGCCCCTGCGCCCTCTGGATAGGAGGATGCTACCTGACTGAGGCCTCCCTTCCAGTTGGCTGCTTTCATTTTTTTTACAATTATAAATGATTCTATATACACTCAACATTTTTATGGCTTCTTACATAGGATCATTTTCTATAAGAAGCAGAATTGCAGATTTAAGGGATATGGATAGTGTTAAGACCCTTGACATATTATTCCCTAATTAGAAAAGCTACTTTCTACAGAGTAATAGCTAACTATTTTTGCCATATGCCAAACACTTTATATGCATATTAATATCTATGAGCTAAGTATTATTATCATTCTCAGTTTACAGGTGAGAATAATTGAGACACAAAGAAATGAATCTTACACAATTTTATATAGTTAGTAAGAGGCAGAATAAGAATTCAGACCCAGGTAATACAGCTTTCAAGTCTAGGCTTTTGACATTATGTTCAGCTGACTCTCTGGTTGGGTCAGAGCTGTTCATAATTTTTTTTTTTTTGAGACTAGGTCTCGCCATTTTTGCCGTGGAACCACAGGCTCTCGTTGCCCGGGGTACCACAGACTCAAGCAATCCCCCAGCCTCAGCTTCCCAGGTAGCTGGGATTACAGGTGCGCACCAACACGCCCAGCTATTTTTTTGGAACTAGGTCTCGCTACGGGCCCCAGGCGGGACTCAAACCCTGATCCCTAGCCCCGGCCACTTCATAGGCAGAAGCTTACAGGCACGAGCCACCGTGCCCGGCCCTGTTCATAAATTATGACTGGTTTATGAGTGATTATTTTTCTCCCCTAGAGCAGAGGATTTGCATGGATGCAGCCATGCTCTGATGTCAGTACTTATCCAAAAGATCAGGTGCTGCCTGTGCATTACATTGCACCTGGGTTCAGAGAACAACCATCTTTGGGAAGGAACTTGTTGCTGGGCCTCTCAGATGTCACTTGCCACTGGGGCATGAGGGGTTTCAGCTTCTAGAGTTCACTAGTTGCATTAGAAAGTGTACATGTCAGCCGGGCACAGTGGCACATGCCTGTAAGCAACAGTTTATGGAGTTGCAGCTGGGACTGGGGATTGTGGTTTGAGTCCCACCTGGGGCAACATAGCAAGACCTAATCCCCCCAAAAAAATAGCTGGCTGTGGTGGTGCACGCCTGTAATCCCAGCTACCTGGGAAGCTGAGGCTGGGGATTGCTTGAGTCTGTGGTACCACGGGCAACGGGAGCCTGCGGTTCCATGGGCAAAAAAAATAGCAAGACCTAGTCTCAAAAAAAAAAAAAAAAGAAAAGAAAAAAAGAAATTGTACAGGTCATTCAAGGGCCTCTTCCTCCAAAAGCAAGTTTCAGCCTATTTGTTGTCTTCTCTCTACCCCATCCATCCTGCCTGCAGTCCCCAAGGAGATGAGGAGAAAGAGGGCCATGGGAGGGAAGGGTGTGTGTGTGTATGTGTGTGGAAACATGTGGAAAGTATTAACAGGCAAGAGAGAAAGAGAAAGGGCCTGTTCTTCACCTTATCTGACTGGGCAGAAGGGATTCATTAACTAGCCAGGCTAAACCTAGGCTGTGGGAGGCACGTGAGGGAGGCATAGGGCTATCTCACAGCTGATGTTTTCATCACAGGCTGAATGGTCCCTTCCAATAGAAAGCCATTTCTATTGCTATACTCCTGTAGCAGCCACTTACTTTGGACACTACCCCTACCAGGTCCAGTATAAGTGGTAGAAACACTGCTTAAGTATTTTGTATATCCTTTATTTTACTTCCCAAAAGCCCTGTAGGTTGGTTTTATTTTATTTACAAATGAAAAAGCTGTGGCTCAGAGAGGTTAAGTAATCTACCCAGGCTTACAGGACTAGACAGTGGCAGAACTGAAATTTGAACCTTTTCAGTCTGTGATACTAGAGGCCTATTCTCTTTCTGCTATAGAGACAACCACCTCTACACAGCTGCCAGCTGGTCTTATTCCCAGCTTTCATGCCCTTTTATTTCTTCATAGGCCAATGGCCACGGTTCAGGCTCTGAAGCCCAGAGTGGGGAATCCCTCAGAGAAGATCTGAAGGAGTTCCTGGGTGGGGAAGCCCCACTGCATCAGCTAGATGACCTCACCAAGGTGAACCCTGTGACACTGGAGGCAGGTATGAGCCTCTCTCCCCTCAAGTGTGTCTCATCCAAGAGGGTGGACATGTAATGTGGGTATTCAACACAGCTTTCTCTGGCTGGAGAGAAGCAGACAGACTCAAACCAGAGCCAGATGGGCTGCCCCAGACCATTGCCAGGCAGCTGTACGCAGGCTCCCCAGAGCAGGTTCTGCTCCAGATTTGGGGTTCATCTTAATTAGATCTTGTACCTTTTCATCAGGGAACTGATTTAATGGCACTTGGCTAATTGCAGAGGGAGGACTTTAGGCAGATATATGTCTGTGTGGTTGTGTCTATATTTGAGCTGGAGTTTGCTAAAGGTATCTCTGCCTCAGTCCTGAGGTGTCTGCAGGCCCGGTACACAGCAGATACGTTCTACACCAATGCTGGCTGCACCCTGGTGGCTCTGAACCCCTTCAAGCCTGTCCCTCAGCTCTACTCACCAGAGCTAATGCGAGAATACCATGCTGCTCCTCAGCCCCAGGTAAGACCCAATCGCTCCCTGTGACCTCAGAGCACCCTAACTCCCCCTAGAGCTTGCAGTTTCACAGTCTTTACCCACCTAGCCACCAGTCATGCAGTCATTCAGAGTCTGCTGGTGTCTCAGCACTGCCCACCAGGCACGCACAGAATTCTGGTCACATGACAGTAGGAGCCAAGTGGAAGATACTTGTTTAACTGAATTTAAAACCTAAAATAGGGACATAGAACAAAGGATTTCTTGCCCCTTGTTTGTGGATGTATTGATAGAAAAGGATTTACAGAGGTGTATTTGTGTATTTAACAGACCACTTCTTGGGAAAATAAAATTATATGGAAAAATAATTGCCCTAAAGAATTCGCATACACTTATCTCTGCTGAGAGGGATTCTTACAGGGGTGGTGCAGGCACAGTGGACACGTTAGTGGTTAAGTGAATGATATGTTTCAAGAGGCAAGAGCCAGCTTGTTGGCAGGAGGGGGACTGTTGAGAGGAAATAGATGAGGGTAGGAAGATAAGTCAGAACTGCTGGTGAAAGGTCTGCAGCACCACAGCAAACAGTCTACAGAGCTGTTTCACTAGGTAGGACTGTGAATGGAGTCCACATGGGGATAATTGTTCTGGAAACTGGGTAAGCTGGCTTCAGGAAAGTGAGGCAGCAGTAGGTTAACTAGGTGGTGTCCACCTACTTTTTTTTGGTAACTTCTGGGTAAGAGGTGGCTGGAGCTAGCACAGGTGGAGGGAGGACAGGCTTAAACACCATCCAGAACAGGGCTTCTCCATTTAGAAAATGACCTGTGAGTAAATGACCATAGCTGGGGGTGGGGGGGGTGGGGGGGGATGTGAACATTGTGCATATGGCCTGGTGCTCTAGAAGATCATGCAGGCTAAGTTCCAAGTGGAAGCATGTAGCTCACAAACTATCTGCCTCCACAAAGCAAAAGTCACATCATGGTCCTGTCTGATTCTCCAGTGCTTGGTGCCCAGCACACTGAAGACAATGTTTGTTGATAGAAAAGAGAACAGTGTCTTTGGAATTCAAATCACATGGATTCACTTATGTGCTGGGTAGCCTTAGGACAGTTATTTCACCCTTCTGAACTTCATCTCATCTATAAAGTCAGCTTAGCTATAACTAATGCACAGACTTCATAAGCAGTAACTTACAAGTTCTCTGTAAAGTACAATAATATAAAATAAAAAGAAGCAGAATAAGACTATTAAGGGTAAGATGGGGAGATAAAGTATTGTTTTAAACTGATCAAGGCTACTTCCAAACAGAGAAGGTCCAACTGCTTTCGCAGTTGGTCCTAACACTATTACATCCTGGAAATTTTTCTAGAGGAAGCCTCCAGTCACTACTATCGACAGCCTCCCCCATCTCAGTCATTACTGGGGTTAACTGCTCCTTAGAAACATGTTTCCCCATGTGACCTTTCACCCTCTTATGTTTTAGAAACTGAAGCCCCACATCTTCACTGTGGGTGAACAGACATATAGGAATGTGAAGAGCCTGATCGAGCCAGTCAACCAGTCTATTGTTGTCAGTGGAGAAAGTGGTGCTGGAAAGGTAGGAGTAAGGCCTCTTTTGATGGGTTGGCAGAGTGGAAGGGTCATTGTCTATGGAGTGATCTGCTGGTTAGTTATTATCAGGAAGTCAGTGTGCAGCAGTGAGCAAGCACTGGCAGGCAGGATGAGGCAGGGTTGTAGGCTGGACTCTTCCATCACTTCTCAGTAACCCTGGATGAGATACCGTCCTCTCTGAGCCTTTACTTCCTCATCAAAGATCTCTCACAGCTTGGACACTATTGGAAACAAACATTAACTGCTAAGGATTCTAACATAGTTGTTAAGAGCAATCAGAAAGATATTTAGCTTCTGCAAACCCTAGTTCTTTCATTTTTGAAAAGACAAAGAGGGAAAGACCTCACTCAGGGATCTTCTGTGGGAGTTCAGTAAAGCAGTGCACATAAGGTGTCTGGTGGTGTGCTTGGTGCATGGCAGCACTCCTTTCGGAGTAACTGGGGTTACTTGTGGGAAAGTGTTCACCGGAGTGGCCCATCTGTACCCTCTGGCTTGCACAGAGGTGCCACATGACGGCAAGGACCGATCACTGAATCGACTGCAGGGAAGGACAGAAGCACCTGCTGTGGTCCTGTGGCCCCTGGGTGGCAGAACCACAGTCGATGGAGTAGAGCATTTCACAGGAGTGGCTGAGGAGCTGCACAGATAGTCAGAGGAGGCTACTGGCTCAAACTCTGCCACTATCTCACCACCCTCCCTTTCCACAGTACTTGACAAGGGACTCTACACATCAATTCCCTCCGCCTACACTTATATGAGAGAATTGCTGAGCACTGAGTGCCTGCCAGGTTCTAGGCCCTAGACCAGTCACTGAGGAGTGAGAGAGACAGAAACAGAGTTGGAAGAAATGCAACGTCAGCTTTCAAGAGACTGTTAGTCCCCTGGGAAAGACAGACAAGGAAACAGATGAAGACTTCAAGTTGCAGTGATGAGGGGCTGGACTTGGACGAGGCAGAGTCTTTGAGAGCTGTATCACCAAGGCTAGGATGGGGCCAACTCCTGGAATCAACCCCACCACCCTGTGGACTTGCTCCGGGCACAGGGCTGGATCTGGCCCTGTGCAACCAGAGCTCGGTCACCTTTTACTGAGCAGGCCCTATGGTCATGGGCTGAGCTTGATATGTTTTCAAATTTATTTTTACTATATAGTTATATAGTTCAAAAATACTTGCAACAATACAAGGCTGCCAGAGAAAAACAGCAACTCTGCTTCTTACAGAGGCAGCTACTTTCACATTTTTCAGCAGTTAATTTGGGTGTATTATCTCTAAATCATATATTTCTTATATTATTAGTTGATTTTTTTTGTTTTGAACCTTATCTGTCCTCTTTCCACTTTGGTGGAGATTTAGCTCTATCCCCTGTTCACTAATACACGTGTAACTATATGGCTATTCCTAATTTATTATAGACATTGGTGTTACAACCCTATGTATACTGTTTATAGCAGAGCCAGGCAGTATACTATGACTGTTTTTCCTTTTCTATATAATTTTTACTCTCTTTCTACTTAAATTACCCTGTAAACCAGGTCTCTGTCACTTACTAAATATGTGATCTTCAATAAAAGCTAGTGATTGCTATGCTTCAGTTTCATCGTTTTGAAAATAAATGATTGTACTTGTAGCTATAGTCAGTAAGAAATTGCACGGAAAGTTTTTGTAGCTTAGCGCCTGCCTCAGAGTTCCTCTGTATCAGCTGTGAGCCCTCAAACACGGAGTAGCAGGCTCCAGTAAGGATGGGTTGTCCTTTCTCGATCCCTGCCACTCTGGTTTCTGAACTGTCTCCTCTGGAGCGCTGAGAAGCAGAATAGAACACCTGCATTTCACAGATGAAGAAAGTGTCTTGTGCAGAGAGAAACCGCTGAATTCAGCTTAGTCAGCAGTCGAAATGGTGGAGAAGAGGGCTCTTGCAGGCACAATTCCCCAGAGAGATTCAAGTGGGAGGGAAATTGAGCATGGCTCCCACAAGGCTGTTTCTGCTCCAGACATGGACATCTCGCTGCCTGATGAAATTCTATGCTGTGGTGGCCAGCTCATCCGCATCCTGGGAGAGTCACAAGATTGCAGAGAGGATCGAACAGCGAATCTTGAACTCCAACCCTGTCATGGAAGCTTTTGGTGAGCTCAGTGTCTTCTGCACAATACCTCAGTCCTATTTCTTCTGGGGTTTACCCCTTCCTGGGAGAGAAGCGGTGCTTTGGAGGGGAGATACTTCTTTGAAGGTTGGGGGATAAATGTATCATTCACTACCTTGGACCCCCAAACTCCTTCCATGTATCCTTAACCTCTTTCCATTAGAGGTAACGCATTCTATGCCCCCCCCTCCCTCCAGCCTAGCACATGTAACAGTAATGTAATAGAGGACCTTGTCACTCACCTAGTCCTGTCCCTCCAGTCTCCTGATGACTCAGAGAAGAAAAGGGACTTACAAGGATGCACAAGGATTAGTGTCCATGTTAGGACTTGAGCCCGGATGTTGTGCCTTAGCTGTCTGAAGGCAGCATGACAGCCTTCAGACCCCTACCCTTCAAAAGAGTCCCTGACCACCTAGACTTGCTCAACCCAGTTCATTGCCAGGACATTCTAACTCTGCTGAATGAATGGCACCTGCTGAACACTGAGGACCCTTGAGGATAGAGACATGGGCCCAGGAGATCTGCAGCCCCCTTGACCCAGGAGAACTCTAAGTGGTATAAACTTAGGTGTAATCTATAGGGAATGCGTGCACAATGAGGAATAACAACAGCAGTCGCTTTGGGAAGTTCATCCAGCTCCAGCTGAACAGGTAATTGCTGCTGCCATCCTAACTATGGGGAGGTTTGGTGGGGATGGAGACTTTGACAGTAACCAGGGCAGTCTCCAACCTGGGCCACCCTGTGGCAGAACCCTACTCTCCGCATGCGTTTGTATGGGGGTCTTCTAACCAGTGAACTTAGTGGTGATCTTTGAACTGGAAGAACTCGCACTACTCCAGCCTTAGGGACCCTGGGACAGTCTGCTTGCCACAGTCACAGCCTGTGTGTTCCTTCTGGCTTCTGCTCTTGCTCCAGGACTTCTAGTTAAATTGCCATCTCTAACCCACTCCTCTGAGCTTGAAGCTTGGCTCTTCTCCTGCCTTGGGATGAAGCATAATGATGTGACATGCAAGGTCTTTTCCTTGTCCACCTGAGTTGGTGGGAATGTCTCAGCCTCCCCCCCCCCCCCAGGGCTTCTGAGTAGTCCTGAGGCCTCACTGACCCCCACTGGGTATTGGAAGAGCTTGGGGGTAGTTGGCTATGTTGCAGTTTGGCACAAAGTGCCTAATAAATGGCTATGAAATAAATGGATAACTAAAGGGCTCCGGCCTGCATGTGCCTAGGGCCCAGCAGATGACTGGAGCTGCGGTCCAAACCTACCTCCTAGAGAAAACTCGAGTGGCCTGCCAGGCCTCCAGTGAGAGGAACTTCCACATCTTCTACCAGGTCTGTTCCAGGTGGGGCCCACAGCTACCCAGAGGCAGGATGGAGATGGGCATGCTTCTTCAGCCCCACTCCCCTGCCATGCTCTGTACCTGCTCTTCCATGTGACATTTGGCCACACCAGGTTCCTGTAGGCTGTGTACTACCTGCCTCAGCTCGGGGTGGCATGGATGTTCTGTCACCTCTGTCAGGGTTGAACACTGCCATCCTTATCTGACGTAAGGAACTTGTAGAATATAACTGTCTCCTCCAACAGAACAAGGACTTTCCTAGAGCTATACCTCTTCCATCAGACTGGGGGTTCCCCCAAGACATGGGTAGTATGTCTTTCTGCTCTCAGATTAGGAGCATCCTTAGATAAGGCAAGACTGGAGACTCCCCAGACAGGAGTTGTTTCCTTCACAGTATAGGCCTAAGGGCTTCTCTACATTGGGTTGAAACATCTAGAACTATTTGCTTCTTTTGCCCCTGTGCCTGCCTCAGCTCTCTACAGGGACCTCTCAGCTATGTGATGTTGCTGCCATTTTTCCTCTTGTCCCAGTCCCCACCCTGCATAGGCCTATTTCCTTCGTACCCCTAGCTCAGCCAGTCCTCTGCCCCCACAGATCTACAAAGGAGCCAGTGCAGATGAGCGGCTCCAGTGGCACCTCCCCGAGGGAGCCACCTTCTACTGGCTACCCAACTCAGAGAGGACCCTGGAAGGTAGGGGGAGCCTCATGTAGCTCCCTGGCTAGCCCAGGAATAAACCCACCCCACTCCCCACCCCCCTGCACAGGACCTGCCTCCCTCTCCACTCACTGCCTCTGCTGTTCCTGTCATGAAGCTGAGCTGCGACTTGAATTCCTTTTCAGAGGATTGTTTCGAGGTGACCAGAGAGGCCATGCTTCATTTGGGCATCAAGACCCTCACCCAGAACAACATCTTTAAGGTCAGGAGAAAAGCACTTAGATTTGGCAGCAACAATGGGCAGCCCCATTCATAGGACCTTCTCTGAACATGAATCTCTTCCTGAAGACTTAGAACCTTAGGCCCACTTTGTAATCTCCAAGATTATAGAACCATCCTTATACACTGCTGGGCGTGGTCACAGCGTCATGTGAGCGGGGCTCAGGAGACAGTGCTGGAGCACATGGTGCTGTGGCACAGGACACAATGCAGCCGCCAGGGCATGGGGGGGGGGG
>PVHY01009583.1:0-10010 GCA_004024945.1 Uropsilus gracilis
CCAGTAAGTGGCTGCTGACGGGCAGCCACTTACAGCCGGGTTGGGCAGTGCCATGTAGCCCCCAGGCCCTGGCCAGGGGCATGGGAGGGTGAATGGTGGTCCCGCCTGCCCGCCCCCGCACTGGGAGCTTCTGGCACATGGGCAAGGGGGGGCAGCGGGCGGGGCCCCTTCCATTTCTTTCTTACTCCAGCTAAACTTCAGAGGACCCAGAATATGCGCAACGCCAACCCCAACATAGAACGGGTGAACCAGGCAAAAGTCCAGCCCACAGGCCTGAGCTGGACACAGATGGACAACCAAGAGAACCAGTGCATGCAAGACGGGAAGAACAACCGTGGAGACACGATGTCACCATGTACACTTCTGCGCTTGCCAGGACAAAACCCGGAATTTCATTTTGGAGACTTATTCAAGGAGAGCAACACACCCTCCCCTCATTACTGGAGAGAAGGGGATGACCAAGAGGGGATAATGGGCCCCACATCAAAACTGCAAACTGAAGCAGAGGAGATGATCTTCAAAGACTACTTGCAGAAGCCTGAACTCACAGAGAAACTTCTTGACTAACACTGGCTGGGGCAAGACCCCCTAAGTCCGACACCAGAGCCATAAGGAAAAGCAGCAAAGCATTGGAGATGGGATTGGATTGGAGAGGAACACCTGCAGCAAGAAAACAAGGACAGATCACCAACGAATATAACTTGGCCACCCAACACAAACTTAAGACTGAAAATCTAACAGCAAGGCTCTAACAGCAAGGCTGGCCTGGACCCAATAACGCAGTCCCTAACCCAGAGAAAAGACACTACCATAGGAAAGAGACTAATGGACTTAGCACAGCTAATAAACAACAAAGAGTGGGGTTTGAGAGAATGGAAGGGGCACCAGACGGAGGAGGGAGAGGGGAAAAAAAAAAAAAGAGATATCCGCAGAGAATGTCAGCTATCTCTGTGATGGTTGTTGTTGTTGTTGTTGTTTTTTTAAATTAAATTTAATTTTTTTAAATTTGCATATATATGTGTGTGTTTGTATTTATATTACTTTATTGCATTACTGTGTACCCAGGGCTTTCCCACTTTGCTAACACCTGTTAACCATCCTAATCTTTTGTGCCCTTCGCCTACCCGGCTTTCTTCCCCCTCCTCCACTCTCGCTCCACTGTTCAGTTCCATTGGTTGTTTTTATTTTTTCTTATTCATTTGTTTTTCCCTATATCCATCATATAAATGAGACCATCCTGTATTTCTCTTTTTGACTTATTTCTGCTAATATGAGTCTTTCTAGTTCCATTCATGCTGCTGCGAATGACATGTGTTTGTCCTCCTTGACTGATGCGTAGTATTCCATTGTGAATATATACCACATTTTTTTTTAGCCATTTGTCTGTTTGGGGGCATTTGGTTTGTTTCCAAATCTTGGCAATTGTAAACAGAGCTGCAATAAACATGTGCATACAGGTGTCCTTTTGAATTAGTGTTTTCATGTCCTCTGTGTAGATTCCCAGTAGTGGGATTGCTGGGTTGAATGGTAATTCCATTTTCAATTGTTTGAGGGTCCTCCACACACAGTCTTCCATAGTGGCTGGACCAGTTCACACTCCCACCAGCAGTGTAAGAGAGTTCCTTTTTCTCCACATCTGTACCAACACTTGTTGTTGTCCACTTTATTTATATGGGCCATTCTTACTGGTGGTGTAAGATGGTATCTCAGTGTGGTTTTAATTTGCTTTTCCCTGATTATTAGTGATGTGGAGCATTCTTTCATATGTCTATTAGCCATCTGTATTTCCTCTTTGGTGAAGTGTCTTTTTAGTTCTTCTCCCCATTTATTGATTGGGTTTTTTGCTTTGTTTTTGTTGAACTGTAGGAGCTCTTTGTGGATCTTTGTTATCAGACCCTTGTCACTTGTCTGGAGGGCAAAAATTTTCTCCCAGTCTGTTGGGTTTCTTTTTCCTTTGTTTATTATCTCTTTTGCTATAGAGAAACTTTTTGTTTTGATATAGTCCCAGCTGTTTATGTTTTCCTTCATTTTTTTGCCACCATAGTTGTTTCCCAAAATGGATTCCTAAGATGAAATTCATGAAGGGTTTTGCCCAGGTTTTCTTCTATGTATTTTATGGTTGCAGGTCTCACTTCCAGGTCCTTTATCCATTTTGAGTTGATTTTTGTACAGGGTATGAGGGTGTTGTCCTGGCTCATTTTTTTTAACATGTTTTGATCCAGTTTTCTCAGCACCATTTACTGAAGAGGCTATCTTTGTTCAGAGTGTTTTTTGCCCCTTTGTCAAAGATTACTTGACCATATATGTATGGTTTTATTTCTGGGTATTCGATTCTGATCCATTGGTCTGTTTGTCTGTTTTTGTACCAGTACCATGCTGTTTTAAGTATTATGGCTTTGTAGTATAGTTTGAAATCTGGACTAGTAATACCTCCATTCTCTCCTCTGTTTGTCAAAAGGGTTTTGACTATTTGGTTCCACATGAATTTCAGTAATTTTTGTTCTATCTCTCTGAAATATGTCATTGAGATCTTTATTGGAATTGCATTGAATCTGTAGATTGCCTTTGGTAGTATGGCCATAAGACTGATATTATTAAAAGCTTATGGGGAAAGTAACCCAAGAACATGTTCATGATTGTAAACAGATTGAACTCTACATTTTATTGTGGATAATAAACTTTATCAAGTAGATATTAACAACATTAGACAATGAAAATGAACCTTTTTGTCTTTTATCTTCTTATTTGTTTTTTTTTGTTTTTTGAGACTAGGTCTTGCTATTTTTGCCCATGGAACCGCAGGCTCTCGTTGCCCAAAGTACCACAGACTCAAGCAATCCCCAGCCTCAGCTTCCCAGGTAGCTGGGATTACAGGTGTGAACCACCATGCCCAACTATTTTTTTGGAACTAGGTCTCACTACGTTGCGTCAGGCAGAGCTGGGCATGGTGGCTCATACCTGTAAGCTTCAGCCTATGAAGCAGCTGGGTCTAGGGATCACGGTTCAAGTCCTGCTTGGGGCAACACAGTGAGACCTAGTTCCAAAAAATAGCTGGGTGTGGTGGTGCATGCCTGTAATCCCAGCTACCTCGGAAGCTGAGGCTGGGGATTGCTTGAGTTTGTGGTACCATGGGCAAAAGCTGCGAGACCTAGTCTCAAAAAAACTAAAAACAAAACAAAACAAAAAACACAAATGTTGCCCTGGGCGGGACTCGAACCATGATCCCTGGTCCCCGTCATGGCTACCTAGGCTGCCACTTACAGGCATGTGCCACCATGCCCAGCCTGACTTATTATATAACTCTTTAAAGATTAATAAATCTAGATTTTGGTCAATTCTTCAAGGATGAAATGAAAGCCAACACTGGGATCCTTAAGTTTTCTATAATTCTATAGGAAAAGAACAGAAGGGTCATTCTTAGTCAATATGTTTTTAATATGAGGGGACTGTGGTTCAAAGATTCAGTCTGATGAGAGGTATTGTTCCTTTGTGAAAAATGTTACTTATAATGTATATGTATTTAGTCTTTGGAACCATTCAAGAAAGCCATAGTATCTTAACTCTGACTGTTAAGTGGTATTTCTTTCTTTCTTTCTTTCTTTTTTTTTTTTTTGAGACTAGGTCTCGCTATTTTTGCCCGTAGTACCACAGACTCAAGCAATCTCCAGCTTCAGCTTCCCAGGAAGCTGGGATTACATGCAAGCATCACCACGACCAGCTATTTTTTGGGACTAGGTCTCGCTGTGTTGCCCCAAGTGGGACTCAAACTGTGATCCCTAGCCCCAGCCACTTCATAGAATGAAGCTTATAGGCATGAGCCACTGTGCCCGGCTGACATTCTGACTTTATAGAAAAGCCTATATGTCTCTGAATCCTGCCCCAGGGACAGGAGGTAACCCTATGTATTGTTTGTGAGACATCATCTATGTCAGAAAAAGAAGTTAATAAGGAGTATGAGAATTTTGGTATTACCTTTCCTCTGGTTACTGCATTATGTTTTTTGTATATATGTATATATCTTTGATTTTATCCTTGTTCTTCATCAGAGCTTCTGTCCTTTGGGAGTGGGTTGAAGTGGGGAAAAGCATTAGATTCCTAATATGGGTTAGAGAAAAAGCTCTTGGTAAGTAGTAGATGGCTCCAACCAGATTCAGTAATGAATTGAGGCCAGATTTTAGGGTCAGCAAGAAGGAAGTGACTTTGGGGAACAGGAGGAAACATGTGGAAGATATGGACTTGAACTTGAGTATCAGCTCTTTCTCAATGGGTAGTTCAACTCTTTGAATTCCCTTTGTTTCAGAATCTTAGATTCATTAATCTTTAAAGAGTTACATAAGTCAGGCCGGGCTGGTGGCTTATGCCTGTAAGCGGTAGTCTAGGAAGCTGTGGCTAGGGCCAGGAATCGTGGTTCGAGTCCTGCCAGGGGCATGTAGTGAGACCTAGTCCCAAAAAAATAGCTGGGTATGGTGACATGCACCTGTAATCCCAGCTACCTAGGAAGTTGAGGCTGGGAATTGCTTGAGTCTGTGGTACCCCGGGGAACGTGAGCCTGCGGTTCCACAGGCAAAAATAGCAAGACCTAGTCTTAAAAAAAAAAAAAGTTATATAAGTCAAACATTTGGTGTTGTTACATTTTTCATTTTCATTTTCAAGTAAAAAAAGAGGAGGAACTCTATTTTCTTAGTGAATGTTTGTTTTGTCCTATTTATATGTAGCCCTCTTCTGCTTACTTTGGTTTGTCTCCTAGGAGTGGCTAGATAGGTGTATAATCCCATTTCCTTAGTAATCAACTTAAAATACCCTTTTCATTCTATCTTAGAGAAAAATATACAGATCCATATCATCTACAGGAGACTCAGTTGACATAAAATTACCAGATTATTTTTTCTTAACTATTGAGTCATGGGTGATGCATGAACAAGACAATAGATTGAGAACTTCTGATGTCAAAAGTCAATCTTTGAACCACTGAACTTTTAAAATATAAACAAATATAATAGTGACAATCAATATAAAATCTCTCTGAATCCACCCTCAGAAGAGTTGTAAAGGAAAACAGTGATCTACACTTTACTAAATATGATCTGTCTTATACTGACTTCAGTAGTGTCTGACTATTTATTATTATGGTTCTTCTTGAAGTACTTCTTATATTTAATCTTAGGGACATCCTACTTTTCTGGTTTCTTCCTATTTCATAGTCTTTTCTTTATCATTTGGACTCAGCTTTCAAGTCTAAACACTTGGTGTAGTTATTAAAAATATTCATGTCTGGTCCTTATACCAAGAAATTCTTAATTTATTTGTCCAGGTTGGCATTCCCTGTTTTTGTTTTGAGGTAACATTGATTTACATAACTATTTGTGTTTTAGAGGTATAAGATTTTCCCTTTCAGGTGATATTACTATACCACACCCACCACCAAACCGCCCCATAGTCTATTCCTATAGACTGTTGTACTCCCTCCCTTTATTTTTCACTTTCCTTCAGTTTTCAGTACCCCCCCCCACCCATTTCACCCCCTGAGCATAGCCTCAGTTCTATAGTCAGTTTTCTAGGGTTTATTGTTAGTTTGGGTTTATCGGACCCTTTGGTATCTATATTTCACATGCAAGTGAAACCATCCTCTATCTTTTTCCTTCTGACTTACTTTGCTTAGCACAATCCCTTCCAACTTCATCCATGTTGCTGCAAAGGATAATAGTTTATCTTTTGTGAGAACTGAGTATCCATCATGTATATATAGCACATCTTGGTAATGCACTCATCTGATCTGAGCACTAAGGTTGTTCCCATATTTGGGCTATAGTAAATAGTGCTGCACTGAACACAGCAGTGCATGTTTCCTTTTCAATCAGTGTTTTTGTGTTGTCAGGGTGGATACCTAGGAGTGGAATTGTTGGGTCATATATGGTTGATCTGTTTTTAATATTTTGGAAATTCTTCTTGTTTTTCACAGGGTTTGAACCAGTCTACATTCCTACCAGCAGTGTAAAAGAGCTCCTTTCCCACCACATCCTCACCTATACTTGTTTGAGCTCTTGATATGCATTCATTCACACAGGTGTGAAGTAGCATCTCATTATGGATTTGATTTGCATTTTTCTGATAGTAAGTGATGGGCACTTTTTCATGATGGCCATTTGTATGTCTGCTTTGGAGAAGTGCCTGTTTAGGTTTTCTGCCCATTTTTAAAAATTGGGTTGTTTGTTTTCTTTTTATTGAGTTGTCAGAGTTTTTGTCGATATTGGCTATCAGCCTTTTGTGGATGTATGGTGTCAAAATATTTTCTCCCATTCAGTAGGTGTCTTTTTGTTTTGGTGACAGTTTCTTTCAGTGTACAGAGCTTTTTAGTTTAATGTAATCCCATTATTTATGTTCTTTTTTTGTTTTCCTTGATATTCTGGACTTTTTGGGAAAAAACTTAAATTGAAGTAACACTGGTTTATGATATTATATAAGTTCAGGCGCATTGGAAATCATTGTAAATCAATATCTGTATACCCAGTTTTTTTATTCTTTAATTAATTAATTTTTTGAGGTTAGGTCTCCCTATGTTGCTCTGGGAACCGCAGACTCTTGTTACCCGGGGTACTCCTGAGTCGAGCGATCCCCAGCCTTAGCCTCCCAGGTAGCTGGGATTACAGGCGAGCACCACCACGCCCAGCTATTTTTTTGAGACTAGGTTTTGCTATGTTACCCCGGGCGGTCTCGGACCTGAGGACTCAAGTGATTCCCAGTTTCAGCCTCCCATCCTAGGCTGGGATTAAAGCTGCGCACCACTGCAGCCGGCCCAGTTTTTTAAAAAAGGATTGAGAAGGTAACTTTTATGTTATGTGCAGTTTACCATAAATAAAAAATTAGTAAAAAGTTCTTAGGTGATTCTCTCTCTCTTTTTTTTTTTTTGAGACCAGGTTTTGCCCGTGGAACCGCGGGCTCACATTGCCCGGGGTACCACAGACTCAAGCAATCCCCAGCCTTAACTTCCTAGGTAGCTGGGATTACAGGCATGCGCCACCACGCCCAGCTATTTTTTTTTGGAACTAGGTCTTGCTACCCAGTCCCCCAGCTCCCCCACCCCAAGGCTTCCGCTTATAGGCATGCGCCACCATGCCCGGCCTTAGGTGATTCTTAATAGCAACCAGAATAGAAACTTTAAACATATGTGTTGGCAATATTCCAATTTTATTCTTCTAACCTATACCTTTCCCATGAGTTCAAGAATTTTTGAACTAGATGATAGCTTTTCTACTTAGATGTTTAATATGATTATGGACTGAAAATAAATTTATAATTCTCCTACCCTTAACATAATATAATTTTTCATTGCTACTAATCTGGCCAAGCCACCATCATCTTTTACCTGGATTATAGCAGTAACAACTAGGTGATGTCTCTACCAATGCTCTTGACCATCCATATACAACCTTTCTAAAATTCTGTAAAAAACAGATAGCATTTTTCCTCTATAATATATCTGTTATGGATACACCTCTGTGAAGGGAAGGTACCATTTTCCCTGCCCCCACTTACATGCAGCCTCTATAGGTTTTAAAATCTAGTAAGCTTCTACTAGACTTCCTGAACTTGGAAGACACTGGGAGTTAGGACTGGATCTGAGTGGCCAGATGGACCTATATAATGTGGAAAGCAATACTTTTACTATGTACCATGTGGCATCTCTACTGAAAATAATGACTGAATATTCGTTCAGTCATCCAACAAGTGTGATCTAGGTGCGGAGAGTATAGTAGCCAATAAGACAAAGTCCTTATCTTTGTGGAGTTAACAGTCTAGTTAGAAGTAAACAAAAATCAAATGTATTATGTCAGGTGGTGTGAAGTGATGTAGAAAAAAACAAGACAAGGAGATAGGAAGTGCAGGAATTTCTGTTTTAATCTATTAGTGGTGTTCACGAGTTTTCACAAGAATGTAACATTTGACTAGAGACATGAGCAACAAAAGAAGTGTGAGAAAAACTATAGGCATAGAGGAGAAAGGATTGAAGTTAGAGGGAAGCCAAAGGAATTCACATTTTCTTTTCATTTGTTATTTTTCAAAGCCACTATTTTTTACAATCAAATACTTTATTTATATATCAATTTCACATCTTTGTAATCCCCAGGGTTCATCACCCCACCCTCCTTGACCATTCCCACTCTACCCCCCGCCCCCCATTGTGTACTTCAATTTGGTTGTTAGCTTGTTTTGACTTTTCTTCATGGTTTTTTGTTTATCTTTCCCATGTCCCATGTGATAGCGAAACCATTTGGTATCTGTCTTTTTCTTTTTGACTTGTTTCTGCTAATATGGTTTCTTCTAGGTACACCCATGGTATCATAAATTACTCTAATTTGTCATTTTTAATTGATGAGTAATATTCCATTGTGTATATCTATCACATCTTTTTCATCCATTCATCTGTTTTGGGACATTTGGGTTGTTTCCATGTCCTTGCAATTATAAATAGTGCTGCAATAAATATCCAGGCACAAGTGTCCCTTTGTACACACATTGAGGTCTCCTTTGGGTAGATTCCCAGAAGAGTGATTGCTGGGTCAAATGGTAGTTCCATTTTCATTAGTTTGAGGGTCTTCCACACTGCTTTCCAAAGTGGCTGGACCAGTTTACATTCCCACCAGCAGTGTAAGAGTGTTTCCTTTCTCGCTACATCCACGTCAGCACTTGTTACCTGTTTTTTTGATGTAGGCCATTCTTACTGGTGTAAGGTGATATCTCATCGTGATTTGCATTTCCTTGATTGCTTGTTATGTTGAGCAATTTTTCATGTGCCTGTTGGTCATTTGTATTTCCTCTTTGGACAAGTGTCTTTCAGTTTTCCCATTTTTTTGATTGGGTTTCTTGTTTTGATTTTGTTTAGTTGTGTAAGTGTGGATCTTCATTATTAAACCCTTTTCACTCTTGTGGAGGGCAAAATTTTTTTCCCATTCAGATGGGCATCTTTTAGTTTTTTCTATTGTCTCAGTTGCTGTACAGAAGCTTTTTAGTTTGATGTAGCCCCATATGTTTATGTTTTCCTTTATTTATTTTTTTTTTTTGCCATTTGTAGATGTTTCCAGAAAGGGATTTCTAAATTGTAATTTGTGGAGGGTTTTGCCCAACTTTTCTTCTATGTATGATATGGTTTCAGTTCTGACATTTTATCCATTTTGAGTTGGTTTTTGTACAAGGTGAGACTATGTCTTGCTATTTTTGCCCTTGGAACTGTAGGCTCACGTTGCCCAGGGTACCCCAGACTCAAGCAATCCCCAGCCTCAGCTTCCCAGGTAGCTGGGATTACAGGTGTGCGCCACCACGCCCAGCTATTTTTTTTGGGACTAGGTTTCACTACGTGCCCCCAGCAGGACTTGAACCACAATCCCTGGCCCCGGCCGTGGCTTCCTAGGGTGCCACCACAGGCATGCGCCACCATGCCCGGCCTTGTCTTGGTCCATTTTTTTGCAGGTCTTATTCCAATTTTCCCAGCACAATTTATTGAAGAGGCTACCTTTGTTCCAATGTAGGTTTTTTTCTTCCTTTGTCAAAGATTAGTTGACTATATATCTATGGTTTAATTTCCAGGCACTCAATTCTGTTCCACTGGTCTGATTGTCTGTTGTTGTAACAGTACCAAGGAGTTAGGCCTCCATTCTCTCCTTTTTTGGCTAGAAGGCTTTTTGATATTTGAGGTCATTTCTTATTCCATATGAACTTCTGTAATTTTTTTTTCTGTCTTTTTAAAGAATGTCATTGGAATTTTTATAGGGATTGCATTGAATCTGTAGATTGCTTTTGGAAGGATGGTCATTTTGATGATGTTAATTCTTCTAAACCATAAGCAGGGAATGTCTTGCCATTTCCTTATGTCTTCTTCTATCTCTTTTAGCAGCATTTTAAAGGTTTCTTTAAACACATTCTTTCATGTGTTTTGTTAGGTTTATTCCCAGGTATTTAATTGTTTTTGGTGTGATGGTAAATGGAATGGCTTTTAAAATTTCTTCTTCTTCTTC
>PVHY01009583.1:10110-40526 GCA_004024945.1 Uropsilus gracilis
AGTCTCAAAAAAAAAAAAAAAAAAAGAATCATATATCCATATAATGATAGCTTCAGTTCCTCTTTTCCTATTTGTATCCCTTTTATATCTTTCTCTTGCCTTAGTGCCCTGGCTAGAACTTCCAGTACAATGTTAAAAAGTAGTGGAGAGAGTGGGCATCCTTGTCTGGTTCCAGATCTTAATTGGAATGATTTTAGTTTTTCCCCATTTAAGATGATGTTTGCTGTAGGTTTGTTATATATGGTCAAAGCCACTATTTACTATTGAGATATTCCTAAATAACTATGCTTCACCTATGTTCTGTATATATTTTGGGAGTAGCATAATGTTCTTGACCAGACACATTTGTGACTAAGTAACTGACTAGTAGGGGTTCAAGCTTGTGACAGAAACTAAATCTGTGTGGCCTGTAGAAAGAAATGTTTATCAAGTATGGGTTTTGGAGTTAGATCATGTATATGAAAACCCCAGCTGTAATAAGTGTATTGTTTATATAAGATAATATAATCTTATCTTAAATCCTACTTCAAAATCTGTAAAGTGGGAGTGGGCATAGTACATTGATTTTCAACCATTATGTACTTATATTTTGTCTGTTCTGCTTGGCCATATTAGTTGTTAAATATTCTCAATACCATCCTTATATAAAACTATTTATTTCATAAGTGTTATTATTATAATAAAATATTCATCATTATTGTTACATTTATCATTGTTATAATAGCCTAATCAAGGGTCAACAAACTGGGCATATAGGTTAAACCTAGGGTCTCCTCCATCTTTATTATCTTTGTAAATGAAGTTTTATTAGGACACAGGGAATGTTCAGGTCCACTCATTTATAGATTCATAGAATATCTATGATTGCTTTCACACTACAAAAGCAGGGTTCATGAGCAGACACTGATTCATCCTTTCCAGAACAAACTCATAGCAAAAATGGAGGCTGAATCCTATTTCACCTTTACAGAAACACAGTTTGAGCAGTTACGCATTACATCAAGATTTTAAAATTTCAAGGAGTTCTTCAGAGTGAAAAAAACCAAAACAAAACTGTGCTTTGCCAAGCTTCTCAGGACAAGTTGCTAGGGAGCTACTTTGAACTGAAGGAAATTTCTTTCTAATCTTAAAATGTGTTGAGACTAGGGTCCCCAAAGAGTTTTGAGATCAAATTTCCAGAAATAAAAAGCCATATAAGAACCTGTGACATTCAGATATACAGGGAGATGTGTTGATATATATACTTTGTGTTCTCCCCTAGCCCTCTAATATCTTGTCCCGATATCACCCTTCACTTCACAAAGCTGGATCTAGAGAGGGGACAAAAAGGTGCTTCTAGGGAGGTGGAGAAAGAGGTTTCTTTCTTTGCAAACTTGAGTGGGGTTCAGGGTCATATTAACTCTTCATAGCATCTAGATTTTTCAAAATATTTTCTGGACCTTAGTTTTGACTTTTCTTTTTAGTAACAGTAAATCATTTAAAAATTTTAGTGTGTTTTAAAAAGAGTTAATATTTTTCAGTCCCATCCATTTCTTTAGAAGGTGAAAATAGGGTCTGGTGTGGTGGTGTACGCCTGTAATCCCAGCTACTTGGGAGGCAGAATCTAGGAATCACTTGAGTCCGTGGGCTTGGGACTACCCCAGGCAACATAGCAAGACCTAGTCTCAAAAAAAAAAAAAAAAAAATAGAGGTGAAAATAGTTCCAACCCTTCAAATAAACCAGGTTGAGCCCAAAGGAAATCAGGCAAAGATCACAAAATAATAGAGGTCAAAGTCCAAAAACAGCGGTTCATGTACTCCTTTCTATTCTTTAGTTTGATTCAACTCTTGTGGGAATTTGTGTCTCTGGGAAAGCTGAGAGTGTAACTGAGCTCTTGGTAGTGGTCTCATTTTACTTCAGAAATACACAGCAGAGTAAGGAATGGGTTCAATAAATGTGATTAATCAATAAAAAGGAGTGGGTACTTACTATGCACAAAGCATTGGTTTCCTGAAGGTTTTTTTTACAGGTCCAGGAAGTTTTTGAAGTTACATGAAAAGCTGTATTGACTTTGTGTCTATATTTTGATTTTTAAAAATTGAGACCTCTGTTTTTTAAATGGGAACTTGAAATGTTTCTTAGCGATTTAATATTTACTTAGCGAGAAGCCCAAATGTGTTTCCTTTTATTTTAGATATGATTTTTTTTTTAAGACCAGGTCTCGCTATTTTTGCCCGTGGAACCGCAGGCTCTCATTGCCCGGGGTACCACGGACTCAAGCAATCCCCAGCTTCAGCTTCCCAGGTAGCTGGGATTACAGGCGCGCGCCACCACACCCAGCTATTTTTTTGGGACTAGGTCTTGCTGTTTTTGCCCCAAGTCGGACTCAAACCGTGATCCCTAGCCCCGGCCGCTTCATAGGCTGAAGTTTACAGGCGCAAGCCACCGTGCCTGGCCCCTATTTTAGATATGATTGATGGAACATTTTTTATCTTAGTTTATAAAAATCTTATAAGCTCAGTTTTCCAGAAAAGATTTGATTGGAAATCAATTGTTTCTTACGGAAGTTGATTCTTGTAGAAGTTGAGTCCCAGATACATAACTTCCTCTCACAGTGGGTAGCACTTTTGCCTAGACCAGAAAACAAATTAGGCTCAAATATTTGACCTGTTACACAAAGCCCAGGAAGAGCTGAGCAGTCAAATGACTGCCAAGGTGAGTTCCCCACAGAATCGTTGGAAGCCTGTGGCTGCCTCTTTAGAGATAGTACAAGTTGGCGTTCCAGTTTTGAGGGACTCTGAATGTGTATCTCCTCTTTAGATGATGGCTTCCTGACTTACAAATTGTGACCCTCAATTTTACCCCAATTTTTTATCTTTGCTGAGAAAAATTCATTCGTATTTTTGGAAGGAGAAAGGAGGCACAAGACAAAGGTGTATTTGGGAGATGGGAGAAGGGCGCACTAGACTGCATTGTGCCTGCTTTCTGATTTTTGTTACAAATTCTGTACCTTCTACCTGCTCCTTCCTTCTCCCTTCTTAGACGCTCTGCAGAAACTGGTTCCCAGGAGAGACTCACTTCTTCCTTTCAAAATTAGGTCTGGAGAGAAAGCCCGGTAAAGTCATTCATGTTGAGGCAATGGTGGTTAGTATTAATGGTTAAGAGCATTTACATTTTACCCTAGGAAAATTTCATTAAAAGATGAAACTCCAGTGTCAGCTTCTAGATATTAGATAGTAGTGGGTGGGGGTGTGGTGAGATAAGGACAGTAGAGCTGCCTCTACACATCATAAATAACAATACAAAGGCTGCAGTTCATCTAAGTTTTTTCTTTTGTTTTGTTTTGTTTTTCGAGACTAGGTCTCGCTATTTTTGCCCGTGGAACGGCAGGCTCACGTTGCCCGGGGTACCACAGACTCAAACAATACCCAGCCTCAGCTTCCCAGGTAGCTGGGATTACAGGCGTGCGCCACCACGCCCAGCTATTTTTTGGGGACTAGGTCTCTATATGGGCCCCAGGCGACACTCGAACCGTGGTCTCTAACCCCTGCCGCTTCATAGGCTGAAGCTTAACAGGCACAAGCCACCATGTCCGGCTTCAGTTTTGAGATTGTGTGTGAATATATGAACACAATTTAATGTAAGTTTAAGAAGAAGGAAAAAAGCTGTTACCATCTAAACCAATTTAGTCTAGATTTTTCAAAGGCTAGAAATACACAAACACTAGAACCAAAGCAGATAATGATCTTCTAGTCTTTCAGAATATTTCGATTCCATCTGGCTTTTCTCCAAGAATATCTGAAGAGGACACTAAGTGGTTGAGAAGCCAAAGTTTTCAATGCTCCATAACTGCAGTCAGTTCTATGTGTTAATTTTTGGGAAGGACTAAATGCGGAAAACTTTCATATTAAGGAAGGCAATTCTGTGGTTCTGTGGATTTTTCTTTTATTTTTTCCTCTATTTTTTGGTGGGAGGAGATGAGAGACTTTTTGTTAATGTTTTTGTTTTTGTTTTTAAAATGAAGAAAAAGAAAATGCTTCGTTGGCACACAGCAGACTTTCCCATAAAACTCTCCTTGGCCATGGAGTAAGTACAACACACACAGTGCCAAGAGGGGTTTTATGGCTTCCCTCTCTCCCCCTGCAAAGAAAAAAATGAGCACAGGATCAAAATAAAACTGGAATGAAAACCACATTTCCGCCTCATCGGTTGGGCTTCCATCTGCTTCTTAATAATCACTTTAAGGCTTTGGTTTTGTCAAAAGAAATCACATAAGTAAACTACCTTCTTTCTGCTGTGCTTTCAGAGGAGGCAATGACCATGGGAGTTCTGTACACTGAGATGCTCCTGCTGTGTTGATCAGGCATAAACCTCACTGATTTGGCCCGTAGCTCCCAGGTTCCCATGTGTGAGCCACATGGGAACAATGTGACTGTAGACAGTCCTGCTGAAGATAGGGATTTTCCTTGTCTTGATAGATTTTTGATCATCGGAGTGATGAGGACTTGTGGAAGAGTGTGATCCTGCTTGGCTGTCAGCTTCAGCTCTAGTCCTGGAAGCCCAGGACCACTAAATCCTAACACTAACACAATAATCCATTCTATTGATTGGGTCAATCACTTACCTGATAGAGAAATGAGATGAAATAAACATTTGTTTTTCCCTACTAAGGGTAACTACCCCACAAGGATGAGATCCAGTGAAGTAAACAAATACTTTAATGTAATTCTCATTTTCCTAATTTTAAGCAGAATTGACTCCCTCTTTGCCTTCCTTGAACCTTAACTTCCTACTCTAGAAAGTGAGGAAGGTTATTAATTATTTCACAGGAAAAAATTTGTTTTATTGTAGCAATTTATTCTTCTTATTGTGAATATAAATATTGTATTTAAATTTTATGGAGATTGGGGGAAATTTTGATAAGTATACCATAGTGGGGGAAAGTATCAAATGACTCCTTTTAAAGAATCTAATATTATCTACAGATGACAAAAAAATGAAGGAAAACATGAACCACTGGAACTACAGCAAATTAAAATGCTTCTGTACAACGGAAGAGACAACAGACAAAAACAAAAAGAAACCCAACCGAATGGGAGAAAAAAAATTTTTTTTTTCTGATGTGAAAAATCCCTTTATTTTATTTTATTTAATAATTTTATTTTGTTCTTTGGGTTACAACCTCTCTGTTATATAATTTTTCCCCCTCCCTCCTCCCTCCGGTGCTCCCTCCATTCTCTCATACCCCACTCTTTGTTATTTATTAGCTGTGCTGAGTCCATTAGTCTCTTTCCTATGTTAGTGTCTTTTCTCTGGGTGAGGGATTGCGTTGTTGGGTCCCGGCGCCCCTTGGTGTTAGATTTTCAGTCTTAAGATTGTGTTGGGTGGCCAGGTTATATTCGTTTGTGATCTGTCCATGTTTTCTTGCTGCAGGCCTTCCTCTCCAATCCAATCCCCTAGCCTTCGCTTTGCTGATTTTCCTTATGGGTCGGGTGTCGGGCTGATTTTCCTTATGGGTCTTGTCTCCTGCCAGTGTTGGTCAAGAAATTTCTCTGAGTTCAAGCTTTGAGACTAGGTCTTGCTATATTTGCCCATGGAACCGCAGGCTCTCGTTGCCCAGGGTACTACAGACTCTGGCAATTCCCAGCCTCAGCTTCCCAGGTAGCTGGGATTACAGGTGCACGCCACCACGCCCAGCTATTGTTTGGGACTAAGTCTCGCTACAGGCCCCAGGCGGGACTCAAACCGCGATCCCTAGCCCCGACCGCTTCATAGGCTGAAGCTTACAGGCACGAGCCACCGTGCCCGGCCCATAGGGAGAAAATTTTTGCCCTCTACAAAAGTGATAAGGGTTTGGTAACACAGTTCTCAAGGAACTCATACAACTTAGAAAAAACCAAACAAGAAGCCCAGTCAAAAGATGGGGGAAAAACTAAAAAGACACTTCTCCAACAGGCACATGAAAAATTGCTCAAGGTCACTAGCAATCAAGGAAATGCAAATCAAAACCACAATGAGATACTACCTTATGCCAGTAAGAATGGCCCACATTAAAAAAAAAAAACAGGTAACAATAAGTACTGGTGTGGATGTGGAGAGAAAAGAACACTCTTACACTGTTGGTGGAAATGTAAACTGGTTCAGCCACTATGGAAAGCAGTGTGGAGGACACTCAAACTAATAAAAATGGAACTACCATTTGACCCAGCAATCACTCTACTGTTAGTCTACTCAAAGGAGACCTCAATACTTACACAAAGAGACACCTATACTCAGATGTTTATTGCAGCACTATTTATAATTGCAAGGACATGGAAAACATCCACTGTCCCAAAACAGATGAATGGATGAAAAAGATGTGAGATATATATATATATATAATATAGATATAATATATATATTAAAATGGAATATTACTCATCAATTAAAAATGACAAATTAGATGAATTTATGGTAACATGGATGTGTGTAGAAGAAATAATTTTAGTGGAAAAAAGCCAGAAGGAAAAAAGACACCAAATGGTTTCACTAATATATGGGACATAAGAAAAACAAACAAAAGGCCAGAAGGGAAAGTCAAAACAAACTAACAACCAAACTAAAGAACACAATGGTGTGGGGGGGGATGATAGGGAGTGGTCAGGGAGGGGAGGTGGTGGGTGAATCCCAGGGAATACAAAGTTGAGAAATATATATACATAATATAAATTATTTAATAAAAAAGAATCTAATACTACTCTAAAGAAAGAGAAATTTAACAAAATCAAATGTCAAATAACAAAAGGAAAGATATTTATAATATATATAATGCACAAGAATTGCTTTACTGTAAAGAAGTTCTTACATATTAATAAGAGAAGATTCCTAATAATTCATTAAAAAAGTGGGCAAACAAGGCTATCTTGAAGAACAAACTGAAGAACTTACACTATCAGATATAATAGACTTTTTGACATTGGCACCAAAATACACAAAATGTTCAACCAATGGAATAGGGAAAGAAAATTAAAACACAAGCATGATATTGTCACTTGTGATAAATGCAATAAATATTATTAAGGTAGATAGTAAAAGATAGCCTTCCTATTAAATAATGTTAGATTTTCACTTTACCCTTAATAAAGCATGTAGTAATGGAAAATGAACTGTTTTCTTGAAACCCACAAGGGAAAAATTACCAACAAAAACTAATCCAGAATATTATGATTTCCAATAAGACTTTTAAATGTATGTGTATGCATGAATACTGAACAATATCTAAAACTGGACAATATTTTAACTGGAACAAAACTAAGTCATGAGAGTGAAAGGATACTTGAGAGGAGTTAAAATTAAAAACAACCCCATAATGGAAGTGCTTTAAATCTAGATTGTGGTAATTGCATGAATTAACTAAAATTTATCTAATTCTGTGCTCTTTATTATGGTAGCTACTAGCCACAGGTAGCTGTTTATATTTATTAAAATACATGATAAAGCTAATGTAATAAAAGTAATGCAGTACTGGCACAATCATCCATAGCTATTTGTGTGTGGCAATGGCATAGAATTGAGTATCCAGAGAAAATCCCATAACTCTGTGATCAATTGAAGAGTGCCAAGATCATTCAATGATGAAAGAACAATCTCTTCAACAAATAGTGCTGGAATAACTGGACAGTCACATGCAAAAAAATGAATTAAACCACTACCTCACACTATATGCAAATATTAACTTAAAAATAGATCAGAGATCTAAATGCAAGAGTTAAAACTATTAAAAACATAATGATGGTAAATATTTGTGACCTTGAGTTTGCTCATGGACTTCTTGAATGTGTCACCAAAAGTACAAATAAAGAATAAATAGGAATCCATAAAAATTAAAAATTTTTTAACCAATGGATATTATTTTAAAAATGTGAGGAACTATTGCAAATCTTATCCCTCATAAAGGTCTGGTATCCAGAATATGTAAGAACTCCTTCAGATTAATAACAAAAATACACAAGCATTCCAGTTCCAAAATGAGCAAAGGGCCAAGAAGCTATTTTCACCAAGACAATACATTAGTGATCCATAAGCACAACTTATGGTGTTCAACTTCATTAGAAATCAGAGAAATGCCAATAAGGATCACGATGAGATACAACTTTGAACCCATGGAGGGGGTGGTTATAGTTTAAAAAAGAAAAGAACATGGTGAAGATTTGGAGAAACTGAAGAGCTCATACAATGCTAATAGAAATGTAAACTGGTAGAGGCAGTTTCACAAAAAAGTTAAACATAGAACTACCATATGACCAAACAATTCCATTCCTAGGAATACACCCAAAAGAACTGAAAGCAGATATCCAAGCAAAAGTTGGAACAAATGTTCATAGGAGCACTATCTACAATAATCAAAAAATGAAAACAACCCAAATGTCTATTAATTGATGAATGAATAAATAAAATAAGGTATTTCACTGGAAAAATAAAGAATAACTGATGAGTGCCTCAACAGGATGAACCTTGAAAATATATTAAGTGAAAGAAGTGAGGTACAAAAAGTTAGATATTGTATAATTTTATATATATAAATATCCAGAATAGAAAACTATAGAGTTGGGAAAAGATCAGTGGTCTATCTTATCTTGTCTCACATCTCATATCAACTTGAGAGGAATGTGCATTTTGTTGTTCTTGAATGAGTACTCTGAGCATCAGTTAGCTCCACTTGTTTGATAGAGCTGGTTAACTGAACTGTGTTGTTACTTTCTTTCTATTGTATCTGTGAGTTACTAATAAAGGGGTGTTCAAATTTCCAACTATGAGAGTGGAGTTGTCTGTTTTTCCTTATAGTTCTATCAATTTTTATGTCCATATTTTGATTCCCTGATGTTAGGCACACATGCTCTGGGATTATTATGCTTTCTTGGATAATTAACCCCTTTATCATTAATAATTATCTTGATATGACATTTATAACAAATATATATATTACTAATTCATTAAAATTCTACGATAATTTCCCTTGTTCTGAAGTTGACTTTGTCTGAAATTAATACTTCATTTTCTTTTGATTAGTATTACCAGGATATATTTCACCCTGCCCCTTTACTTTTTGCTTTATTTTTCATGTTCAAGCTGCATTTAAACTGGGTTTCTTGTAGACAACATATGGTTTTTATCTATCTTTCAATCTCTGTCTTTTAATTGGCATGCTTAGACCATTCAAAGTTAAAGTGATTATTGATATAACGAGATTAATATCTACCATATTTGCAACTGTTTTCTATTCATTACACATGTTCTTTTTTCTTTTAAAATAACTTTTTTTAAACTGAAGTAACATTGCATTATAACATTATATAAGTTTCAGGTGTGTATCCTCCCCATTTTCCCTGTCTCCTCTGTTTCTCATTTGGAATTTCATTAGATTCCATTTTCTCTTAGCACATCGATTATATTTTACATTACTTTTTAAAAATGTTTGTCCTATAATTTGCAATATATATCTAAAATTAATTTAAGTGTGTTTTAATATTTTAAAATTGCGTTTATTGAGGTAATGTTGACTTACAACCCGTGTATGTTTCAGGGGTATATGCTCACACCTTTGCAAATATATGGTCTCACACCATGCCACAACCAAAGCCATCAGAAAATTTCCATTACAGTTCCTCAAGTGCTCCTCTCCCTTTCATACCACTTTTACCTTCTGGAAGCCTCAGTTCTGCTGTCAGATTTCAAGGTTTGTTTTTATCTGGTCTTTGTTTTGTTTTTTTCTTGTATTCCCTGTATGAGTGAAATAATTCAGTGTTTGTCTTTCACCTCCTGTTTTATTTTGCTTAATATAATTCCTCTAAGTGTATTTTTAAATAAATTGTTTTGCTTCCTTAGGTAACACGGGAACTTCATAGCAGAATATGTAAAATTCTGTCCACAGGTTTTCTTGTAATGTTGCTGTCATCCATTTCACTTATTCATATGATATAATCACTTAATATATTCATACTATTGCTGTTTCTTAGCAAGTGCTATATATTAGATCAATGAAGACTAACAAAATATAAAATTATTTTTTAATTCATTTGTTCCTTCTCTAGCCTCCTCCTCCTCCTCCTCCTCCTCCTCCTCCTCCTCCTGTGAAGATCTATCTCACTCTCCTTTTCAATCAAGAATTTTTAAAAACATTTCTTGCTAGGATAGGTCCTAGAAAATTCCCTCATTTTTTGTTTGTATGGAAATCTTCATTTTTTCTTTACTTTTGAAGGATAATTTCAACTGGGGACAGAATTCTAGTTTAGCAGTTTTTTTCTTTCTTTCAACACTTTAAATATTTCACTACATTCTCTTCTTGCTTGCATGATTTCTAAGAAGTCTGATGTAATTCTTATCTTTGTTCCACTATAATTATGGTGGAATTTTCCACCTGACTTTTTTAAAAAAGATTCTCTCTTCCAAAGATAATTATCAGATACATTTGTCTAAATGACAATAAAGCTTTATAAAATTAAGAAAAATGAATCTAATTCAAGAAAGACATATTTTTTTTTAACCACTCAGATTAACAAAGTGTTGAAAAGGGTCCTGTTGACCGGGCATGGTGGCGCATGCCTGTGAACGGCAGCCTAGGAAGCCGCGCCCGGGACCAGGAATCGCTGTTCGAGACCCGCTGGGAGCACATAGCGAGACCTAGTTCCAAAAAAATATAGCTGGGTGTGGTGGCGCGTGCCTGTAATCCCAGCTACTTGGAAAGCTGAGGCCAGGGATTGCTTGAGTTCATGGTACCCCGGGCAACATGAGCTTGTGGTCCCACAGGCAAAAATAGCAAGACCTAGTCTCAAAAAAGAAAAAAGAAAAAAGGGTACTATCAAAATTGGCTAATGACCAGTATATTTATAAAATTCTGGAGGGTAATTTAGCAAATTTTAATAAATTCAATCAAAACATCAATGTCTTTCAATTCAGCAATTTCATCCCTAGAAATTTATCTTCAGAAAATAATTGAACAAATATGCATAGATGTAAACAGAGAGATGTCTATCAGAGTAGTGCTTATAGTAGTAAAAATTGGCAATGGTTTCAATGCTCAAGATATTTTTTAGAAGTTTTAAAAAAGGAAGAGAATAAAAAAATTAAAAAAAAATAAGAGAATGAGACTTATGAATTCACACTATTACAAAAAGACCAACAATCTAATTAAAGACTGGAAGATCTAAATCAACATTTTCCCAAAGAACACATACAGATGGCCAGTGGATACATGAAAAGATGCTCAACATCATTTATCAGCAGGAAAATGCAAATCAAAATCACAATGAGATATGACCTCAAACCTGCTAGTAAGATTATTATAAAAAGTCAGAGAGAGTAAGTGTTGGCAGAGTGTGGAGAAATAGCGAACCCTTGTGCACTGTTAATAGAAATATAAAGTGAGGTAATCACTGTGGAAAACAGTATGGAAATTTCTCAAAAAAAATTAAAATAGAACTCTCGCATGAGCCAGCAATTCCACTTCTAGGTGGAAGAAAAAAAAAAAAAGAAAATGAAAATGCTACTCAAGAGGATATGTGCACCCTTATGTTCACAGAAACATTATTTACAATATCCAAGATATAGAAACAACCTAAGTGTCTATGGTTGAGTGAATGGATAGTGAAAATGAGCACACGTACATACTCTCTCTCTCTCTCTCTCTCTGAAATATTATTTAGTCATAAAAGAAAACAAAATTTCACTATTTGTGACAACATGGATGGAGCTTGGAGGCATTCTGTTAAGTGAAATAATTTAGAGAGAGGAAAGCAAATATATATATATATATATAAAATCTTACTTATGTATATGGGGAATCTAAATAGAAAAGCAAACAGACAAAAACTAAGCTCGGAATACAGAGAACAGATTAGTTTTGTGCAGAGGGTAGGTGGTAGGTAAAACAGGTGATAAAGGGCAAAAGAAAAAGATGCTGAATTTGATATAGCAAAAAAAAATCATTTACAAAAGTTCAACTCGCAAAGTGGTAGTGTTCTTAGAGAATGAATGAAGCAGAATGCAATGTGATGGCCTACATATGACACCCTCACCTCTAAAGTTTGTACTCCTGAAAAGGAGGACCCAGCTCTTTGGTTCCAGACACCTGGACCTTCCCCTCCTTTATACAGCATTACCCATCAATTCCTTAGAAGACTGGAAATTAAGTTCCTTCATTCAAAAACACCTGGTTGAGAGAGTGGAAGAAGGCCCCTGGCATCAGTTTGACCTTAGGAAAACTGGTAATAGTATAATTTTACATCTTTGGGCATGGGAGTTGTGAGAGGGAAATCAGAGAATGGAGCAGGTACCCAATAAATCTTTTGGATGTAGCCAAGGCTGCCAGGATACAATGACAGCACTCCCTGGTCCTTCCTGTGTCATTGAATGGAACTGATTATCCCCAAAAGCACAAACTAGAAATTCAGGGAAAAGCCTATAGACCTAGAATTTTCCCACATAACTTCCTATTTTATACCCATTCTGCTAATCAAGGCGGTCATATTTCCAAATCCTATGAGCTTCATTTGGTTCCAGATTTTGGCTTCTGGGTATCATGTCCTGCCCATGACTCTGGAATCCCTTTTAGGTAATCCACTCCAGCCTGGCTGGATGACTTGGCTACTGGGGTATTTTTTCCTCAACATTAACCAACAAAGTGAGACTATGTCACTGACATTTCTGTCTCCCCAATCTTGGTCTGTACACTGCTATCCTATCTTTCCTTCATCTTAGTATAGAGGAATCAGAAACAAAGGAATACACATTTAAGAATGCTAGATAATATCTTTTAGCTGAAATGACCTTGCTGAAGGTAAAATACCTTGTAAATAAAAACAGTTCCTTATTATTTTCATAATGAGAAAAACTGCAAGTAAAACTATGTAAAACCTCCCAGGTTTGGGGATAGGTTGGCAGAGAGCAATGATTTCTAAGTTGAATGTGTAGAGGCTGTCATAATTTCAGTAGGCGCATGTATACGAGATTCTATTTATCTAAACAAGGCATATATCAAAAAAAAAAATATTGTGTAGCACAACCCCAAGCCAAGTGGTTCTTCCATTTTGAGGAAGAGAAAGTGTCAATTCAAACCTAAGCAGGAAGGGAGCTCCCTGATGAAACATCTTCCAACAGCTGCCTCTGTGCCCAATAAATGGAGTGCTTTTTCCTAAAGCTCATAATTTTAAAGTATTCCCTGGAACTTTAACATACAACTTTTAAAAATTACTGGTGCCACATGGAAGTAGTCCAGGTGACCATCTCCTTAAATTCTCCATGTCCTGGGTCATACTTTAAATGATGCTTTCCCAGAAAGCACATTGCTTTTTATCAACAGCTTGATATACATCCAGTGAAAATCCATAGCCCTCTGTGACCCTTCTAAAAAAAGTCTCCTTTTACACTGTATCCCCTTCAAAGGAAATAAAGTAGACACATTTTGTCTATCAATGTATTGGCTAGGTACACTGCTTAGCCAATTGGCCCAGCAGTTTATTTTAGAGAGACTTGTGCTCAGGAAGAGGCCTTGAGACAGCCAATCTCACAACATGGCCGAGAGCAATATGTAACAGTCTGTTCTCTGCAAAGAAAATGGGAATAGTAATTTGCAGACATTCTTGCAGGCAGCTTAGGCTGGCAGACAGTATGTTCTGAGCCTTACTGGTTCTCATAACCTCTCTTCATATGTTTTTATAACCTCATGACTGTTATGTCATGAGGGTGGAGGCAGGGAAGAGAAGACTGGCTAGAGGAATAAATCTCTTAGATGCTTAATTCACTGGAAAAAAAATCCCTATCAATCAGATAGGTCCTTGCCAACACCTATTAAACCAAACCTTTTAAGAAGGAAAAACAGAGTTAATATTATGTGGTGTTTCCTCTCTTTAGCTAATGGTAGATCAGGCAGCTAACAGGAAATCATAACTGAAAGGAATCAAAATAAAGCAGAATTCCCTCTGTCATTCTTGACTGCTTAGGAAAGCTCACATTACACCCCAAATGGAGTGTTAATTGCAGAATTTTGGTGCAGGAAGGCTTTATTTTGTACAGTCAAAACAAGCGTATTGATGAATTAACTTTTAGTTGCTTGCCATTAAATAGAGAATTAGGATGAGTACCCCCTGAGTTGGGAAGCATAGTGTTGAAGTGGAAAGCTAGTTTATTTACTATAATAAAAAAAAAGCACAAAGATGAGATTGGAGCATTCAGGGTGGTATGGCCCATTAGAAGCACAAAGAAAAGGAGCTGTGGTGGCTGGCATATGCTCAGCTGTTGCTCTGAGAGTTGGGAAGTTCAGTTGACTTATGATAGAGTCTTGTTACCTCAGAAATGAAGGAAGGAAGCTGTCACCTTTGTATAAACTTACAACAGCATTACAGCACCTCTCAGGTATAGAAACGCAAACACAGCATTATAGGGGACTCTGTAAAATGTCGGGAAAGATTGATTGGCAAAGACTGAAATGAATGCTATGCTCATGTTTGGAAGCATGTAGAGACGCAGGCATTTTCCTATAGGGCTACTGGGAAAATGAATTGTTAGAGTCTTTCTGGAGGACACTTAGCTGTATTATGGAAACTTACATGTGTATTTCCTTTAACCCAAAAATTTCGTTTCTAAGAATTTCTTGAACAACAAACTAGAGAGGTATGCACAAGAATGTTTCTCCCAGCATTTTCATAGTAGAAAGCTACCTAAATAGAGAGTTTTTTAGGTATCATTCATGCCTCTTCAAATGTATATTACCACACCTTAAATTGAGAATTGTTAAGTAAAATTAGTATCCTTTCAAAGGAATACCATGTAGCCATTACAAATGATACTGTGATAGACAAATGTGGAGAAGTTTCCTCTGGATAGCATTATTTCAGTTTTTTGTTTCTTCTTCACTATTAGAGCTCCACTTTTGAGGCATCTATGACCAGGGATACAGAAAGATATTCTTTGCATTTTTCCATTTAGAGGAGAAACTTGTCTCAACCTGTGAAGTTATGAGGCCACTAGAAAGGTTTGCTGAGATAAATTTTCTGGAGATTCTGTATTTAATGAGGTCTTAGTGTTCTTTGTTACCTATGAACATGTTAAACTTGTTCAAAGACTAAATGTACATGGAATGCATGAATAAAGTGGATGCTTTGTAGGGCTGAAAGTAACAAGAGAAACCATCCAAATTCTTAATCTATGAATGGTGTGCTCAGGCTTGCAAATTGAGACAAAGAGATGGAGGATGTGGCTAGTAATCAGTAGTATGGGGCCTAATGCCCAGGGCTCCTAACCAGTGCAGTTAACATTACTACATTACTAAGGTCATTATGACATATAAAATCAAGAACTGTCTTTATTTTTCAGCTCTCTTCCATCTCCACATTCCCAAATACTGTAAGGGACATTTGGAAGCAATCACTATTGGCAGGACAACAGTTTAAGGCTATGGTTTAATTTGGAACTGTGGATAACCACAGTATTTTGTGCACAGGGATGACTGCTAAATGCTTGGCCTCTGGTCATCAGGACCAGGATGCTAGAATGCTGTTTCTCCTGCTCTGGAAAGAGACATACTAAGCATCCACTGCTCCATATGCAACTTTCTGTGTCTTCAGTCACTGAAAGTACAGTTGGGGAGGGAAGTAGAGATGGCTGTGCTTTGTAGCTTAGGTAGTTCACTTTTCTTTTTCTTCCTGAAAAACTTTAGATTAGATTCCTTTGGCTTTTTTTTCCCCAGCATCGCTCTTCCCCACCTGCTGTTTTTCCTTCTTTTACCGCCTTCTCGTCCATGTTTGCTCCAAACCTCCAAACACCTATCATATGTCTATCTCAAAGGACCATAAATAGCATTAAGCAAATCTTTCATGTCCAAACTAAATTAAGAAGTGTGTTATTGTGGAAAACCTGAAACACAAAAGTAACTGTAATGCCATGTTCCATTACTTAGGCTCATCATTAATCAAAAATTTCCCAATCTTATATCAACTCTTTCCCTTCTCAATATTTTGCATTGTTTTAAAGCATATCCCAGACACATCGCTTCATCCATTAATACTTTAGAATGAATCTTTGACAAGGAATTTCAAAAGATATTTTACCATCCTATTCATTCACAGGCAAATCAGCAATGATTTCTTAGTAACATTCAGTTCATGTCCACTGTTTCCCAATTACCTCAAAATGCATTTTTATAATTGCTTTGACTGACTTCAGAATCAAAACAAATTCTAAGCATTTGGTTGGTGTGTTCCCCAAGTATTTCCCCTTCAAATCTTCCCTCCCTCCCTCCTTCCCTCCCTCCCTCCCTCCCTCCCTCCCTGCCTGCCTTCCTCCCTCCCTCTCTTCCTCTTTCCTTTCCTCCCATTACATAATATAAAATTAGTCATTTAAAAGCAAACAATTCAGTAGCCTTTAGTGCAGTCACAATATGACTACCCCTGGCTCATTTTCATCATTCTAAAAGAACCTGATTAAACAGTTATTCTCCACTTCCTGTCTCCCACCACCATCCAACTAACAATCATCATCTTCATTCTATTGCTATAAATCTCTGTCCTAATATCTCATAAAATGGAATCATATGATGTATGATTATGCCTCTTATCCCCTTTAGTATAATATTTTTGTGGTTTATCCTTGAAAACAGATATCAAATCTCATTCCTCTTTATGGATAATAATCTATTGCATGTATGTACCACATTTTAAAAAATCTGTTCATTTGTTGATTTTCATCTTTGGCAATTGTGATAATATGAACATGTGTGTGCATGTATTTGTGTGAGTATCAGTATTTATTTCTTCTGGGTATATATGCAGGAGTAGACCTGCTGGTTCATAAAGTTAATTTATGCTTAACTTTTTGAGGGACTGGCAAGCTGGTTCCATAGGGGTTGCACCATTGTGCATTCCCCACAGCACATTTACTATATTCTGTTCTACACATTTGGCTACTGCCATCGGAGAGGGTATGTGGTGGTGTTTCATTGATTTGGATTTGCATTCCCATAATGACCACATTTTGCATTATTTCAATAGTCTTGACCATTTCTACATCCTATTTGAAGATGTATATTGAAGTACTTGCCTGATTTTAAATTATACTCTTTGTTGTTTCTTAAAAAACATTTTGTTATTGTAATAATTTCCCTGCCTTCCTTATCTTTTCATGTTATCATATATCCCTGTCTCAATAGATAAAAGTAGACTTTGAATAACAACAACTCACACTTTAGCTTCAGGAGAGGACCAAAATGGAAGATGTGTGAAGTGGTCATAGCTAAGAAGCAGACAGTTGCATTTGCTGTAGTATACAGATGCCCTTCAGGTATCTTTTGCTTGAAAAATTTCTAGTTCTGGTCATAAGAAAAGATCTTCCATCTTTCTGACACAATACACACTTTCTATGATACTTTAAATTAATATCCAATCATTCACCAGACTCTTTTCCTTGTATTCCATTAATATTGAGCTCTTTTCTATAACTGAGTGTGGAACACATGCAGATGATGGATAGTATGTTGTCCCCTTATCCCCAGGATTTTGGAGGTAAAGTCTTCAGTCTTTCTGTGGCTAAATGGAGATTTATGAAATTTCCCCTCAATTCTAATTTAATCATCAAGTGCTTACTTTTTAATCATCAAAGAGTTGTAAAGCCTGCCCTTTGTGGAAGTAGGGACAGCAGGATGGACCCATCCATTGGAGGCAGATGAGGAGAGTACTGAACCTCCAGAGTATGAGATGAGAATGAGATGAGACTACTCCATTTATGATTATCCAGTACCTATGCTCCCTATTGTTTCTGCATAAAAATTTTTGCCAGTAGAATGAATGCTTTAGCTAGAGTCTGTTTGCATTATAATTACTGTTATCATCATAATCATGTCTGTATTCCAACAGACTGTCAGAAGAGAAGGATTATGGCTTCTCTCAGTCTTGTGAAGTTGAGGGAAAAAAGTGTTGCAGAAGCAAAGAGAGAAAGAGCAGGTGATCCAGGATACAGATCAGCTGTAGGCCCCACAATTTCCAATTTACCTTAGAAATTCAATCAACTTTTTGATTGTCCAAAAAGAATTGTCAGCAATTGTCATGAAGATTTTAGTTAAATTTATCAGCCTTTATCTGAATTGATAAAAGAATGAGTAAAATAAAAGCAACTTTTAAAAAGTTTATCAGCACAAAACCCTTCCCCACATTTAGCCCCAAATAATAGGCATCAGAATGATAACTCTAAGCCAAGAGAGAGAGATTGCTGAAAGCAAGGTCAGCTCCAGGCATGCACAGAGAATGAAACTATACAATAGGCTTGCCAGGAAGCCACCTCCCTGTTTATTAGTCTGCATTCCTTATGATATAGAAATCATGTATTGTGTATACAGATTTACATATAAGATTTTATTATGGTCAACAACTGGAGACAATTGAAATGTTCAATTATCAATTGTGAAATGAAACATTTGAAATGTGAACATTTGAAATGTTCAAATGTTCAATTGTGGGAAGATAGGGAAGTATAATGGAATTTTCAAACATGAAAAAGGATGCTGCACAGAACTGATTGATGTGGGAAGATGTTCATGATAAATGAGTTGAAAAATAAGGTGAAGGAAATTTTACATATTTATGATTTTTCTTTTTAGTTTTGGATATTTTTAGTCTTGAAGGAACTATGTGTGCTTTATTTGGGAAGAGAAAGGAGGTTCTATTCTAAGCCTTTTAGTGTATTTTCATGAACTGGCTTTTTGGGTTAGTTCACTGTGGGTGGCACAGGCATCTTAGACCAATGGGAATGAAGCAGAGAGTAAGGACATCACAAGTTGAGAATAGGGGAAGAAAAAGTCTAGATCACATTGAAACAGCCTCTGCACTGCCAGGAAAAATGAGGGAGGAGGCAGATGGAAAAATGAATGGCATAAATAAAGGCATGATTTGATACATTGAACTTCAAGTTTTGAGTCTCTCACAGCTTAAGTATCTCTAAGAAGATGAGTGGAGTAACAGCAGGCTGGACCACCACTGACATAAAGCAACCTTGCGAAATTTCCGTTTTTGTTGTTATTTTGACTGCTGTATCTTCTTTCTTTACCTACTGGTTTTGTGTGGGCAATTTGACACTCTTCTGTATATCTTACAGATCTGGTGAGAGATTTCAAACATCAGCTATGCAGGGAAAATATGGGTTCAAATAGAGAGTGATAATGGAGACACCCCCCCCACACACACGAATCCTCTTAACAAGTGGCAGTTCAACCCCTAAAAGCACTGTCCCAGGTAGAAACACAGGTTAGAATTCAGAGCCTTACATCAAAGATAGGGTGCTTTGTTTCAACAGGTTAAAAAAGTAACTGCATAGTGTTGCTGCAAATATATCTGAAAGGTGTTGGCAACTTCAAAGGAATTCATTAAGAAATCTCTCCATTAAAGTTGCTGAAAGTTTACCAAACTACATAAAGGTGCTTTTTGAAAAGCAGGCCCAGGGGGCGCATTTTAATAAAGACCTCTAGTTTGATAACTGGTCCAGGATTGTTGTGTCAAAGGCCTGAATGAAGAGTAGTTGGTCTTACTATGCTATGGCAAAATTCCTAACCTTTTCCACAGCTGTTTGCTCTTGATCCTCTGAATCACAGTGTTGTAAACCAATGTTATGACAATAAAAAACAAATGAATAAAATTATGGTAGCAATATCCAGTCTTATCCGGATGTTAAGAGGATTAAATAATATTGTTTATGAACAAACTCTTTAATGTTAATTCCTCTATGGGGAAATCAAAATGCTTACAGTATCAAAATCGATGCTATTTGTGTTAGTAGGATTCTAGGTTCTTCCCAAGAGATTCATGCTGACAAGACAAGCAGTAGAAGGGGAAGGTTAAACTCAATCTACTTCTTGAGGTTCCAAAAGAACAAAATGGTGGAATGTCAAAGGAAGGAGGTTGTCAGAAGGTCAGAATTTGAATAAGAATGGAAAGACTGTCTTTCCCTAAAGTTGAAATGTTCTCACTTGGTCTTATGAGGTGAAACTAACAGGCTCTGGTAAAATTCTAAAGCTTTTTGAAAGGTTACTCCAAAAGATAAGGAAAAAGGAGAGAGCTATTGTTGACTAAATGAAGTGACATATACATCGTCACAACATGGAATTCTGTACAAAAAGATGCACCATGATTAACATCTAGCTTCTGAGTACAGAGGCTAGTTCTGCCAAATATTTTGCTCATGCTTTTTAGAACTCAGTGGCAGGTACATAAAAATGTCTGCAACCCAGATGAGGTTGTTAAATTCTTTCTTAAGAACAAGACAGAAGGAGTGGTGATTTACTGGAATATGTTGCTGGGTTTGTTTTTTATTTTTATTTTTGCTCTCCTAATCCCAAAGCCCACAGCAGCCCGTCTAGTTGAATCTTGATTTGTTTTTGTCTCCTATGAATGTGAACATCCATCCTCCCAGCAGAAATGGTAAATAGCTGTACACATCTATGTCATGAAGTGGTTATAAATAATAATCATTTATGGGGCTGGTGGGAGGGTAACCTTTGGGCTTAGAGGACTGCCTGTAGCAACACTGTTCTGTGAAGTTTTCTGCAATGAAAGGAGCAAAAACATTGATTTTTGTAGTATAAAATTATTATTTTAAAAGAATACATACACATAGGGGGAAAAAGTAATTGATATGTCACAAAGTGGCGTTAAATGAAAAACCTCTGTCTGCCACAGTAGTAACTGCTTAAAAATCATCAATTTTAGGCTACACAAATCACAGACCAATACTTCCCTGTAAAATTTCAAACCATAGAGGTAAAGTTAAGAGTTTCTTTCAACCATCAACCCAGTTACCTTCTCTTCCTCAGAGATAACACCATTTCACAGTGGTGAGCTGTTTGAAGGTATTTATGATTTCTTAAATGTATGTTTATTTCATTATTTATTTTGCACAAATGGTATACAGTATTATCTAATAACTTGTATTTTTGACTTAATAATATGCCTTGGATATCTTTCTGTGTCAGTGTAATTATATGGATTATTACTTCTTTTAACTGTACTATGATATGATTTGTTGTAATTTATTGGTGTACAAAGAACATCAAGATATTTCCAGTTTTCCACCACAAAGCTGAATTGAGCATCATTGTTTCTGCTTTGTGGTACACATGTGGAAGTATTTCTCTAGAATAGGTAAGTGTTCATTTTAGCCATTTCTATTTTAGTTCTGTTATTCTTTATGATAATTCAAAATAATATATTAATCACTCATTACTTGATTTAAAATTTAAATCTTACCAAATGACTCCTTGCTGTGAAAGATGGAACATTCAGCTCACTTTCTCACCCATCACCCACCAAATTTTGTGGTCATAGTATTTATTGTTGACTTTTTATTCATTACTTTTACAGCTCTATGTAGTGTATTTAAACATTTGGTTCTTTCCAATCAACTTTAGACAGTATCTTTTGATTCTCTGCCATGAACAATGAGGATATTAATATTAGCACCTTCACCTCAGTGTCCTCTCATTCTCAGTTACAATACTACTTTTACTTTGTTCAGGTTTATAATCTTTACAGTCTTTTTTCCAACTCTATAATCCTCCATGGTTCTTCTGTGGATTGTTTCTAAATCTTGGAAATCTTCTGACAATATGTTAATATTATGACTCTTTTAAATAATATTCTTGCAATGCTCAAGTATGGTTGTAGAGCACTTAGAGAAGAAACAGTTCCATTAAAACCTGTTCAAAATCAAGGACAAATGGATTGCATTTTCTTATAGTAGTCTATGAGATGCTGGAAATCATGTATTTTAGTTCATAACAGAGCTTGATTTCCTAACAAAATTTTCTTCCACCTCTGAATTTCTCATCTCCCTTTGATTCTTCCTTTCTGGCTTCCCTTCCCCCTCCAGCATTTCTTATTTACTCTGCCTTCATCCTTTATATGCATTTCAGGATATGGATTCCTTTGCTCTATTTTACCTGTAAATAAGGTCTTATCCACTTTCTCCTTCTCTGGCATCAGATCCTCTAACTGATGACAGACTTCTTTCTATTCTCTTTTATACATTTTTATTACTGTTCTAGGAAGACTTTGGAGGAAATGAATGAATATAAACATATGAGTTTGGTCATCTGTCATGAACCAAATAAAGCAGGATCTTTGAAAAAGAGTTGCCTCAAACTCCACTGTTATTTTGAAGGCATACTCAACATTTGGGTGTTGTTTTCAGCAAATAAGGCAACTCTTAGTTTTTCAGTTAGCAAGAGACAGGCAAGACTACTCTTCAGTCCAAACCACAGAACCAAACACTAAAAAGTGTCAGAAATGGTGTGTTTATTGCTAATTCTGTTATGAGGAACCTATTCTAAAAACTTGACCGTGGCATCCTTATCTGCCATTCCTGGTAACAAAGAGTGGGACTGAGAGAAGACTGTACTGTCCATGGCAGAGTTACAGGCTTTTTAATGACTCATCCTTTTTTCAGCGCTACCCCAGACAGCTGGCACTGCCTGTAATCTGGAGTAAGGCAGAAAACACAGGTGATAAGAATTTGAGTTCTTTTTTTTACTGCTTCATTTCTTAAACTTTAGTTCCCTCATCTATAAAGGTGAGTAGATAATAATGATACCCACATTTTATTATTGTTGTGATGATTAAAAAGTAATAGTGCCTATAAAACAGCTGACATGTAGAAAACATACAGTACATGTTAAGAATTTTTATAAAGAAACTAGTATTCTGAATATATGCAGTCTTCCATGGGAAATTCCAGGGGAAAAAGAAACATGGTCTCCACTCTCACAGACTTCCGAGTCTAAGGGATAGTCAACATTTTCACTCTTTGTTTTTTCATACATGGCAAGAGTTTCATGAGTATTTATTGGGCAAATAATTGAGTAACTTTCAGTTCTGATAAAGACCTGGCTTTTTTTCCTCAGGAAATAGTCAAAGAGAAATAAGATACACATTATACAAAACAGTATTGTGTACATTTAATCACAGTCTACTCAGGACAATTCATTGCACCCATTATTTGGTACTTAGTGACTAAATAAAGAGATTTTGTAGGACATTTAACAAGATACAGTTTAAAGTCCAGTAGACAAGATTCACATACAGAGCTAAATACATTAGGTCAGTGCTTCATTGACCAGTTAGAGCAATATGTTTTCCAAGTGCCTCATTCCCATGTCCAAGTCTTCTGTTCTCTCTCTGGCCACTGTCTCTTATGATGTATCTGTAGCAATGTTCATTTCTGAGACAATAAAAATAAATCATGTGGACTGACTGTGCCTAAAAAAAAAAAGTGGTGATAGATAATTAGCTCCCCTTTTCACTGGATAGAAACATAGATTTAATTTCTGTGCAGGCAAATGAGCTTTCCAGAACTACACATGGTTCCTACTGACTTCCTAACCTTACCCATTCATTGACTTTTCTCTGTGATAGAAATCCTGTACATTAATCATCTATAAGTATCTATGGGGAAATTGGAAAAATCTTTGACTTGAAAGTTCCACCATCAGTTCAAACTTAGTATGTTCTATGTCTGGGTATGGAGAAAAACACTTTGGAACTAGACAAGCGTGGTTCAAATAACAGTTTCTCTTTTCACTAGATTGGTGACATTGGGCAAGTTAACAAGTTCTTGGAGTCTTGATTTCCTCTTATAATTATAAAAATAAAGCACGGTGTCAGGGAATGCTAGTGTTTTCTTCATATTTTTAGTCATATCATTAGAAAATTTAGCTCTTACAAGATTGTCTAGAACATACCTTCCTTGGCTATGTGAATAGATTTTGTTTACAGGGATGGACATGTAAGCAATGGTATACTGGTAAATGTTTAACTGACTCTGCACACAAGCATACACAGACTGTAGATAGATTTAGAACATGTAAGCTTATTAGAAATGTTACTGATACTAAAGGTGCACAGGCTACAAATTATAATAAAATACATAGTGCTCTATCAATCTTTCATAAGTTTTATGTAGCCAGTTGAATCTCATATAATGCTTTGGTTGATTGTTGCTGAACCCATAGCTGTATGCAGCCTCTGACTGTAGTTCAATCATGATTTAACAAATGGACTGATTCCAATTCACTAACTTTTTTCTAATAAATTCTTTGTCATTAAATCTGACATGTGATCTACTATTAGACAATTTTTCATCCTCATATAAAGTGTATTCATTACAGTGAAAGCTCTTTCAGTTTTAGCATTACATATGTCAGAACCTCACTCATTTGTCAATGAGGTGAGTGACTTCTGTGTTGAATTGAATAATAGTTTTCAAATACTGGAAGAACACTTTCTTAATTCTTTGTTATTCATAATGCAATGCCCACAAAGATACCACTTAAAAAAATTTATTTCACATTTTAAACATTCTTTCCCATCACTTTCTTAAGTTTAGATAAATAAAATAATCAAACTGACTTGTATCATTTGTTGATTTCCATGGTGTAAACATTCTCACCCGCAGCTGAGTTCAAATTACTAGCCTGAGGTCAGTGAATACAGAGTTAGGAAGAAATAATGCAATGTCTCCACCATATGAACACAATAGATATAATTTCTTATGCTATGATTATTTGGAATTCTCTGAATTGTCCATTCATGTTTATATTATATTTTCTTACCATTCCTACCATAGGGTTGTTCTCTCTCTCTCTCCTCCCACCCCCATCTCTTTACCCTCTCTCATTACTTGAAAAAGGTCTTTGTATGTTTGTATGTTATCAATCATATGTATTACCTATCATTAGAACAGAAGTTCCAGGAATATAGGAATCTGATTGTTTTATTCAGTGTTTCTTCTGGTAATATCTATCCCATAAAAGATGTTCAAAATGTTTGTTAAATGAATGAATGTGTTGCAAATATATCCTCAGACTATGATTTGTCTTTTTATTTATATTTATGTTTTTGCTATACAAAAATACTAAATTGTATGTTGTCAAATATGTCTGCTTTTTCATTTATTGTGTCTGACTTTTCTGTCCTATTTAAGAATGCCTCTTTATCCCAAGTTTGATTATTCTCCTAAATTTTTCTAAAAGTTTTAATTTTTTGTTATGTTTAAATCTGGAATCCATCTGGAATTTATTTTTGTATATGACATGCATTCCTTCCAGATGGCTAGCCCATTGTGCCACTTTGTAAATAAATTATTTTTCTCTGCTAAACTAAAATTCTACCTTTGTGGTACATTAAATTCCCAAGTGCGCTGGACTCAATTTCTGATCCTTTATTAGTTCCACTATCTATTTGAGTACTTCTAGACTTTTATGATATGCTTTTGATATCTGATTTTATAGTAATTATAATATAATAATAGAGCACAAAGGTATTTACTGTTGTAAGCAATTTAGATTTAATCCTCACAAAGTCCTATGAGTTAGGGACTATAAATATCCTAATTTTACTTATTATGAAGTTAAGAGACAGCGACTGAAAAATATAACAGCAATACTAAGGAGTATAGCTACAGAGCACATATCCTTAACCATTTAGTCACACTTTCTCTCCATATATCCCTTTATTATTTTTTTAAATGAGTTTCTTAGCTATTCTTGAAACTTATATTGTAATTTTCTTTAAAATAAGTTTTATTCAGTTTCAACCCCCCCCAAACTTCTCTATTATGATTCTAATTAGAATTGCATTCACTTTGTATCTTAACTCTTAACATATATTAATGAATTGTCTTCCTATTCAGGAACATGACAAACTTTTCTCTGTATCTAAGTCTCATTTTATGATGTTTTCATTAACATTTTATAGTTTTCTTAGTTAAGTCATATCTTCTAAAATTTAACCCCAAGAATTTAATGAATTTTGTATTGTTATAAATAAAAAATTTTCCTTACATTCCTGAAACTACAGAGAAGCTATTGATGTTTTGTTTGTGTATGCATATACATACATAGTGTTCATACATCTTATCAAATTCTCTTATTAACCCTATAGGTTTTTTTTTTGGTCACTGAACTTTCTAGATATGTCATTATAGTACTTGCAAGTAGAGGTAATATTATTTCTTACTTCCCTCCCTCTCTCCCTTCCTGTTGTTATGTGACAGTGCAATTCTAAGTGTAGCCATAACTTCCAATCTCTAAAATTGGATTTTTATGTGAAATCTTCTCATTTAAATGTTGGTTTAATTTTTTTAAAAAGTACTTTTCATTCCAATAAAAAAAAATTCCTTTAGGCTGAGAGGACCAGTTTTCTTTTAATTTCAGTTTAAGATGTTTATTATTTTTTATATCTTTGCACTAATTACTTCATGTTCCCTTATTTTGTAACATTAGCTGGGACCTCTAGAATGCTGAACAATGTTAGTGATAACAAGTATTTCTATCTTGCTTTTCTTTCCAGTAATAATGACTTTGTAATTTAACTTTTTTTTTTTTGGAGACTATGTCTCGCTATTTTTGCCTGTGGAACCGCAGGCCCACGTTGCCCGGGGTACCACAGACTCAAGCAATCCCCAGCCTCAGCTTCCCAGGTGGCTGGGATTAGAGGCGCGCACCACCACGCCCAGCTATTTTTCTGGAATTAGGTCTCACTATGGGCCCCAGGCAGGACTCGAACCGTGATCCCTAGCCCCGGCCGCTTCATCGGCTGAAGCTTACAAGCATGAGCCACCGTGCCCGGCCTTAATTTAACTTTTAATGTGATGGTTGCTACTAGTTTTTAGTAAAAAGAGTTTATCATATTTAGATAGTTTCCTTTCAGCTTTTATCAGACATAGGTGTTGCTATTTTTCTCTTTAAATTGTTATACTATTAATTATGCCGATTAAGTTTGCTTCATTTAAACCAGACTTGAATTCTTGTAATAATCCCAACTCACTATGGTGTCTTAATTCTGTTGATACACTGATAAACTTCCTTTGTTCATTCTTTACTCAGATTTTTAGATCATCCTTGTGAGATTGTTCTCTTTTCATCATTGGGTTGGTTAGATCTGTGAAGTTGGAGTTATGGCAGCTTCAGAAAACTATCACTTTTACTTATTAAGTGGTCAGAGAAAATTTAAATAGCACTGGGATCATCTATTATTTAAAGACTAGATATAATTTAAATGTAAAATTATCTGAGTCTACAGACTTTAAACATGTAGACTATTGTCTTTCAGAAGTTTTCTTTTATAATTCATTTACTTGAATTTCTTATTTCTTCTGGGATTAATTTTGGCAATTTATACTTTTATAATATGTACATTGAATATCCAGGAAGTATTGGTGTAGTCATGAAAGTTCCTTAATTTTGATCTTTAACTGTCTCTTTAATCCTGTTCAGTGGTGGTCTTAGGCAGGTTTTGGGTAGTGAAAAAAATCTCAATGTCATTGTAAATCACAAAAAGTCCCAAATGAGTAATCATGCACCCCAAGATAATAATTAACACTTCATGATTTCTCCCCTACTTTTCTATCTGGGGTAGATAGTAAGGAAGAAGGTGTGGGTAGGAGGTAACAGTCTGTTTTACTTTGGTATAAAGAAGTGTAGGAACCATAGTTTTGTTATTTACAAGGAAAGCTTCCTGACAAATTTCTCTTATTTACAAATTTGACCCTTTTGTGCCATCAGGGTGGGCTAATTTATTATAATAAATTAATAATTTATTATTGCTGTAATAAATTCATGAATTTTTTGCCTTTATAATCTGCAGGTATTTTAGTCCTTTAGAATACAAAAATACAGAGTCTGATGCATCCTGCAGCTTGAGCCAGAAGTTCAATTTTAATGTACAGTCTTGTATCACTAAATGAATGGTAGACTGCATTTGTTCAATGGTAGACTGCATATGAGACACTGGTTCAAGTAAGCTATATTATATACTGTAGGGGTATAATGGGCTATTGTGATTACGCTCTATGTCATTCATCCTATGGCAAATCACCTAAAACACTTTACTTAGATTGATTCCTGTCATTAAGTGATAATATTGTGATGTTGTTTTAATAGGGGAAACAATTCATTTTCCTATATTCTCAAGTTATAGTTACAGGGTTCAATTTATTATTCACTCACAATATTTTCTCATATCTCCTTCCTTGTCCCCAATTTTGTGTTTCTCTTTTCTATACTTTTTTCCTTTGATTTGAGAAATTTATCCATTTTACTGGTCCTTATCTAGAATTATATATTAGACTTTATATTTCTATAACGTTATCAATAATCTCAAATCTTGTTTTTATTGCCTTCTATTAGTTTCCTTTGATTTCCTTGTTCTTTTGCTACTTTGTTAAAAAATTCATTTATTTTTGGTACTCAGGCTACACATTTTCCTTGTAGTACAGTTTTATCTATTATACATTGTTTTTCTTATAAAGTCATCCCTTGTTATTATTTTCTATATATACTAGATACATATATATTAAGTGGATATCTCTTTTTTAATCAAGAAAATTTCAGTGGAAATTAGTGAAATATAAAATAAAAGCAAGATAAATAATGATAAAAATAAATTTCCTACACCCCCCCCAAAAATTCAGGTCATACCAAAAACAATAATTCACTTAGAGGATGAGACATATTTTCAATGAAGTAATGAATACACTCTTGGAATGCTTGATAATTCAGCTAATAAAAAAGAGGAAAATCACATGAATATGCTGGAAAAAAGTTATTACTTTGTGATTTGACATAATACTGTACAAAAATATAATTATATAAAACTATGTAAGTCTTATCATAAGGGCATGGATGACAGACTGGTTAATGAATACCATCAATTTTAAGAGATTTAAAGTTAATCAATAAATAAATGGAAATGATCTGAAATTTTATAGTTTATGTCAGAAAAAAACTTGGTAGCAATTTCCCCAACTTTGACAATAGTCTTATATAGTTATATGACAATACCAGTATCACATGTAATGTGAAGGAAAATTTCTAAGCAGTCTTTAATACTATCCTTGATCTTAGCCACAACACTGAACAGTGATCTAAGCAATTTAGTTAAGAAAAAATTTGATCAGCTAGGCCAAAGGAAAAGCTGAATTATCTTTTTATATTCCTTTAAAAACTATTGTTAATTTTTTAAATTTACTTTTTAAAATTGTGCTAATAACTTGATCATACTTCATATTTTTTAGTGGAAACAATGTTATTAAATCATTATTATAAGAAGAGGCAACCTAAGAATATTCAGTCGAGATATAGAAGTATGCCAGACAGTTAATAAAAATATTATGTTACTTTTTAGTCTTTTCTAATGTTTCAGAATGTATTTGCTTTACAAATTTTAATTTATTATTTCTCCTTTCATTCTAATATTTATGTTTATATTTAATTTTGTTTTTGTAATTCTATTTTTTTTCAAAGAATATACCTCTTCATCAACTCCACAGACTTATATGCTTTAGATCCCACAATACTTGGACTAAACCCATTTGCCCTGCTTCTTATTCAGATATGTTCTACTTTCTTCCCCTTATTTGTTAAGAGAGAAGGATGGTGCTATATGGGACAGGTTTTCCAAGGGATCTGAGACTGAAGGTAATAAAAATTTCCAGGTTTCTTGATGTGCTTCAACCTAAAAAAAAAAAGATGTAATATAAAGCATTTTGGGGACACTTGGACTTTGAAATACTAAAGTGGCACTGGATCACAATCTTGTTTCTTTGTTATCTAATACAGTCCAGATAGAGCAAAGATTTAAACATTAAAAAAAAAAATGAAGCCCCAAAATATAAAGAAGAATTTCCATAATATATCAATGTGGAAATAAGCTTTTTAAGTTTGCTACAAATTCTAGAGGCAATAAAAGAAAGTACTGGTAAATATCAGTGAAAAAAATTCTGATTGCCAGGAAATAATAAAGTTAAAAGATAAGTAAACAAGTTGAAAAAAGAAAATCTATTTATAATGCATATCTCATAGGGTTTATTTCCTAAAAGACTTTTTTAGAAAAAAGAAACCAACAGTCTAATAGAGAAAAAGCTAAATAGCCTAATAGAAAAATAGGTAAAGAATATTAATAGTTTATGGAAAAAGAAATATGTATGACTTGTAAATGTGTGAAAGCTATTTTACAGTTAAACTATTATATATTTATTTATAAAAGAAATGCAAAATTTAAATTTATAATCAGATTGGCAAAGATTCAAAAATTTATAACAAAATATGGATGTAAAAATAAAAGGTAACAGACATTTATTAATTCAAGTGTGTATTGGCACAACTTCTGGAAAGGACAGATTGAATTTAACACAGCAATATCATTTCTAGAAATAAACCTTATAGATATATCTACATTTATAAATTGTTACAGTGGATTGGCATTCATTGTACCACTATTTCCAGTGGTGGAAACAATGTGAATATCTATCAAATGAGAACTGGTTAAATACATTATGACACATTTATTCATGGAATATTATGTAACCATACATAAAAAAAGAAAACAGCTTCAAGAAGACATGAAACCATTTTAAACACCTATCATTA
>PVHY01009583.1:40626-55819 GCA_004024945.1 Uropsilus gracilis
CCCTTCCCACCCGCTCCAGCTGGTCCCCATTCTCCCCTTGTGCAGTTTCATTTGGTTGACCATATATTAGTGAAACCATTTGGTTTCTGTCCCTTTCTATCTGGCTCGTTTCTGCTAGAATGATTTCTTCTAGGTACATCCAGGTTTCCATAAATTCATCAAATTTGTCATTTTTAATTGATGAGTAATATTCCATTGTAAACACCTATCATTAAAAATGCAATATTTAACTGGGCACAGTGGCTCCTTCCTGTAAGCTTCAGCCTATGAAGCGACTGGGGCTAGGGATTAAGGTTCGAGTCCCGCTCAGGGCAACACAGCGAGACCTAGTCCCAAAAAATAGCTGGGTGTGGTGGCACGCACCTATAATCCCAGCTACCTGGGAAACTGAGGCTGGGGATTGCTTGAGTCCATGGTACCCCGGGCACCATGAGCCTGCAGTTCCATGGGCAAAAATAGCGAGACCTAGTCTCAAAAAAAAAAAAGCAATATTTAGGCCAGGCATGGTGGCAATTACATGTAAGCAGTAGCCTAGGAAGTCATGGCTGGGGCCAGGGATCGCTGCTCCAGTCCCACTGGGGGCACATAGCGAGACCTAGTTCCAAAAATAAATAAATAAATAAATAAATAAACAAACAAATAAATAAATAAAAATAAATAGTTGGGCATGGTGGCGTGTGCCTGTAATCCCAGCTACCTGGGAAGCTGAGGCTGGGGATTGCTTGAGTCTGTGGTATCCCAGGCAACGTGAGCCTGCGGTTCTACAGGCAAAAATAACGAGATCTAGTCTTAAACAAAACAAAAAAGCAATATTTAGGGTGAGGCACTAACATTTACATGGATATATTCAATACTTTTGTTTTCATGGACTATCAAGGTTTCCTTCAGGTAGAGAACTAGAATGGGAGGGGATGAATGAGTGGGGAGAATTATTTTTCAGTATGTAGCCTTTTGACTTTTTGAATATTCTTCCACATATCTATCTTAATGTATGAAAATGATAGTTATTTTTTAAAAAATAAGAGATAGCAGTTAAGCTAAAAATACAGCTGTGGGACACTTAATAACATTTTGGCCAACAACACACCACATATCCCTCAGTGGATCCTCTGTATAGAGTCTAGTTATATAACTGGCTATAGGATCTAGATTTATATAGGTATCATCTAACAATGTTCACAAAACAGTGAAATTGCCTCATGATGCATTTCTCTGAACCTATCCCTGTTTTAAGTGACATATTTGACCACTGGTACTTTATGTACATTACTGAATGTATAAAAAGCAAGGTAAGCCATGGTTAAGTATAAGATTATCCTCTGTTAGTAAAGATGGTTACTCAAGCAGTGATGTGTGAATGATTCTGAACTCCAGTCAAGGTCTACCTCACCTCAAGAGAACATAAAAATCTAAAACTGAAACCTGTTTAGCTGTGTTATATATCCTAGTCTGTGTGGAGGAAGACTGATGGGAGCAGGTCAATAGGAGGTCTAGGAACGGGAAGCCAAACATAGAATCAGACAGTCTTCATCTAGTACTGACTTTGGGAGAAGATGCTCTCTGGAGTATAGAGTTTTCTTAGTTTTCAGAAACCATTAGTTAAGTGCTGAGTAGTGATATTTGAATAGTGGCTAAGAACATGCCCTTGGAAACAAACATATCTCCGTTTAAGCCCATTTGATTTAAGCAAATTCTTTTTATCATTTGATTTAAGCAGATCTCAGTGTCTGTACAGGTCAAATGGAAATGACAATATTTTCTTCAACTGTTGCCATCTATTAAAAAAAATAAGAAAAAGTCTGGTATGTTGGACAGTATGTAGTTGGTGTTCACTGAACTGTAACTCTTATTTTGTGTACAAATTGTTTTTATCATCTCTATAACTCAAGGCCCTAAAGATTAATAATTGTTTAAAAGTTATATTGAGTTAAATGTATGGTATCTTGTCATTAGCAAGATAAACAGCCGTATAGATGGGTTTTTTTTGTAAGTCGAGAGGGACTCAGACTATTTTGTTTCTCGCTTTCTCTTTCTTTTTTTACCGATTTATTTTTTGAGGTTCTTGGTATATTTAATAAGTAAAAATCCCATAAATGTATCTCAAAAAGTTGTAGTGTGTTTTCCATGCTGTTTATGTTAAATGTTACTAAAATGTATTTGTGTTATCCACATAACTGTATTTTGAAATATTAACATAGAGTGTAGTACAGGCAGCACATGAGATAGAATAAAGTTTTATGATGAATGCCATCCTCTTTTAGTCCCTGTACATCTCTGGGGCAGAATGGGTCTTTTGATGATAACATCAAATGTCTGAAGTTGAAACTTGTCATGAATGTGAGAAGCAGCGAAATGGCCATCTTGAATGCTCAGTGCCAGTGACAGACTCTCTTTTGTGGAGTAAGGTAAACTAGAAAGGCAAACTCCTTTAATGGGCTGTCAAACTTAGACATGCATATTTTCCTCTTCCACTTGCTCAGCATTTGTAACTTGCCAATGACAAAAGCCAACATTTGCGTCTGTGTCTTCCTCTCAGTTGGCATGACACTCTTTAACACTAATCTGGGCAGGTTGCCACTTGGGGGCCTGGATAATGCCCTTGTAATGCAGGGAAAACTCAATCCACTCACATTTTCCTGTGTCTTGGGGAGCTGCTTCAGCCCAGTTAAAATCAAGAAATAATACAGTTAAAAGACTTTTTAAGAATCAGGAAATAGCTCCTAAGTGGGGTCTTCAGTTGGACACCAAAGAGAAATGGCCCATTTTCTCCCTGGTTGAGTGAGTTTTTGCTGCTGACCTGTAAATTCTACACTATTTCAAAGTTACTGGCTGGGAAATTAATGGAAACTGAACTGGGAATTTTTTCTTTCTTACCCTTATGTGTGATACCTTATTTAAAATAATTCAGACTCAAAGTGAATTTCTAGCAAATGGTGCTCTGGCTGCTATTAAATTTATTGATGGTGAATCCATCATCTCTGCTTTTTATGTATGATCTCGCTGATGTGGTGATTTTTTAAAGCTCCATGGTGAGACTTTCTTAAAATTCACCTCTCTCTCTCTTTTTTTTTTAATCTGCCCCATAGTGCTAGAAGTGACTTCAGGTTAAGATACCATTTAGCAAATTAATTTACCATGTTGATATTTTATAGCAAAGTTTTGCAAAACCATTAAGTAAGCCATACTTTTTTTTATATTGGGATGTTTTTGATGTGCTAAGATTTTATATACATTTGTTATTTATCTTGATGAAAGCCAGATAAATAAATGCCCCTATTGTGCGTAATAACTCAACTCTTTGCTTTCACAAGGCCAGAGCAAGGCTGAAAGGAAATTCATCTCAAAGCTATTAAGAAAAGCCAGATAGAAAGGAAGCATAAAAATGAAATGAACTATGGTGAAAGGGCCAGACCCTCTTCCAGACTGCTCTACATCATCCCAACTACCCAGATGGAACAAAGATTTAGAGTTCCAAATAGAACTCAAGAATAGAAAGAAATGATGTGGGATGGCTTAAGAAAGGGATCAATTTATCCTGTGTTCATAGAAGACATGAGGAGAAAAAAAAATATTTGGTAAAAAAACTCAGCAACCTAAACCAGGAAGTCCCACCCCTAAATTACTGCTAAGGCCTCTATTTCTATATACCTCAAAAGCAGCTTGTTTCCAGTGTTGTTTCCTGCCAGGCCTGTAAGGAGACAAAACAAAGGAACTGAAGAAACCACCTGGTGTCGCCTCCCTGATGTGTGGGGGACTATTTTTTTCTAACTCTCAAGTTAGAAGCCTGAAGCCCCTGATGGCCAAACTACAAAGAAATTCTGAGAGGTGATTTGGAATTTGAGGGCTTGGGTGACCACTTGGGTGACCTTTCTTTTAAAGTCCCTATAACTGCACAGTCTAGTGCTTGCTGTTACACTGTATCGTCTGTTAGATATCTGTGTGTCTTATCCTTCGATCATGTTGAAGGACCTTATAGATTTCTGAAAAGTCTAGGTTTTTGTTCAACCTACTTAATGCAGTTCCGCAGCTTGTAATGCTCTTCCCATTTTTCTTGGTCAAAATCCTGTTCATCTCTCAAAAGACAGTTAAAGCTATTCTCAAGTTGAGAAACCTTCTGTAGCAGTATAGTCATTCCTTATGGTCATCTTCTTTCCGTATTTGGAGAATTACCTTTATGAAGTACCTTCCATTTTCCTCTACAACCTTGTCAATGCTAGATACTCACCTTTTCAGACTTCACTGCAGCTCGGGTGTTGACATATAATCTAGGATCTCCCGGTGAAATGTTCTACAACAAACTGGTGGTGAGGAGAGGTAGAAATTGTGGAGAATAAATTCTAGTGGCCAGTGAAGGCAGCAGCTGTGGCAGATAATCTTGCTCCTAGAGGTAATAATGACCATGATCCTGGCAGCCAAATTCTGCTCAGATCGTGTCCCCTGGTCAAGAAACACAGTATGTGCCTAGTTGCAATAGTTGCGATATTTTTGCCTTTTCAGTTGCTTGAATAATTTGGAGCAATGTTTCTGTTTTCACTATCTCTAATCCTGGTTCTCCAATCTCTCAGAGATTCTGTAAACTATCTGCTAGTTTTTTTAAAAAAAAATAGTTTAATTGCAATATAATTCACATATCATACAATCCACTCACTTAAGGTATACAATTTCTTAAAAAGAAATTAGCAGAATTGTTCACAATTAATTTTAGAACATTTTTGTCCTTGAAAAAAACTTTACCCATTAGGATTTACTTTCCACCCAAACCTCCCCCTCCCAGGTTAAGTTAAAGTCTTTTATATATCTATATAGTCACCTGTTCTGGGCATTTTATGCAAATAGAATCGCTCACTATGTGAATGATTTCTTTCACCTAGCATAATTTTTTCAAAGTCCACGTAGGTTGCAGCATGTATTCATTAATTTTTGTTGTTGGATAATATCTGTTGTGTGGTAATCCTACATTTTATTTATTCATTCATCTATTAATGATATGTAGGTCATTTCTACTTTTTTGGCTATTGTGAACAATACCTCTAATAACATTCATGTGCAACTTTTAGTCTAAATATTGTGTCTTCATTTCTCTTGGGTAATTATGTAGCAATGGAACTGCTGGATCTTATGGTAACTATGATTAACCTTTTGAGGAACTGAAAAACTGTTTTCTAGAATGACTGCACCATTTTTGTATTACTGGCAGTGATGTGTGAGGTTTCCCATATCTCTCTGTCTTTGTCAACACCTGTTACTATGTCTTTTTAATCATAGTCATCCTAATTAATGTGAAGTGATATTTTATTATGGTTTTGGTGACTAACATTTGAATAAATTCTTTCTGCTTAAATCTAGTTTCTTGCAACTAGAAGAACTTTAATAAATTTATTTCTTTTCTTTTCTTTTCTTTTTTTTGAAACTAGTCCTCCCTAGTTTTGCCTGTGGAACCATGGGCTCATGTTGCCTGGGGTGCCACAGACTCAAGCAATCCCCAGCCTCAGCTTCCCAGGTAGCTGGGATTACAGGCACACAGCACCAAGCCCAGCTATATTTTTTGGAACTAGGTCTCTCTTATGTGCCCCCAGCAGGACTGGAACGGTGATCCCTGGCCCCGGCTATAATAAATCTATTTCTTAATCAGTCCATAATGACTTGTCCCATCTCTACATAGCTGAGCACATGTCATTTCGTAGACGCAGATTTTTTCTCCTTTATTGTAAGTAGTTGGAAGTCAGATGCCTACCACCTGTTTATAAGTCTACTCCAAAGTGCCAACTCTGAAGTTCAGAATTTATGAGTTTATAAGTGCAAAGTTCTTAATTGGAAGATTATTGGTTAATCTGTCTACAATATATACAGTTCTAGAAACATGTCTTTCATTCATTCAATAAAAAGATTTAATTATGGGAACATGTGGCAGATGCTAGGTTTATGAATTTTGGAAACTGGTCAGATTTGGTTTCTAATTCTATGCTGATTAGTAGCTATGACACCAAGGACCAGTAAATTAACCTCTCTGAGCTTTGATTATCATATTTACAAAGAGAGATAGCAACAGATATCTCAGATAAGTGTTGTGAGGGTTAAACCACACACTACATCTAACACACTAGAACAATGGTGAGTGGAAATGTCCCAATCATTAGTTTCCTTTGTACTTAGGAACTATTTCCCCTGACTCCTATGCCCAGTAGTCTTAGACAATCATCCTAGTTAAATTTGTTATTTTATAACTTTACCATGTAGAAGGAATAAGCCTGCTGCTTGCATGATTTAAGTATGTTCTTGTAAATGAGTATGATGTTGAGAAGCTAAGGATAGCAGGGGAGGTGGGAAAGACCTTTTCTAAATCCAATTTAGAGAGCAGAGAACTGTTGCTTTTAGAGAGATTAAATATGAAACTGCTACTGAGTCAGAAGGTACAGCCTGCAAGGGATGCTGCAGATGCTGTTTCCCCAGAAGATTCACTTGCTGGGATTTGGGAAGGTTATGACCAAATAGGGAGAGAATCTCTTCGAAGCAAAGTTGATGATTATTTCAGATGATACATTTCTAGAGGTATTCTGGAATCTGACTGGAAGTTTGGAGGAAGGACTGATCAGGGAGAGGCTGGCATGAATATTGCTGTGTTTTTGGAAGATTGTAGTCTGTGGCAGCTGTTTTTATCCATCGTACAATCAAAGCAATTTTCCATCCCAAAGAGCTTAAAATAAAGCACCTCAATGAGAGAAACTTTGTAACATGGTTGCAAAGTTGACATCTGTGATAAATTAATGGGATGTGAATCTGGTTTTGAGTGAACCTATGTGAAAGAAAATATAACTTGCCACTTATTTAGAGTCTTAAATTTTCCTTTATCTTTCACCAAGTGATTTAAATTCTTTTAGCAGTGTTCAAAACCCTATTTACAGATTCCTCAGTGAGAGCTCAGATGCCCAATAAATCTAGAAGGTTAACAGACTGATATTTTTATTAATGTGTAAATTACTGGCTCACAGTCTTTGTGAGAGCAGATTTTAGTAGTAAGCCCAGGGAAGAGATCACAAGGGAACCAGATTCCTAAACATGATACATTATAGAAGAGGAAAAGTCATACGGTATGGGGAGCTACAGACATAGAAATAAACTTCTTGGTTTCCCAAAAATTAGCCCTATCTGGCTTCATACAGTCATTCAGTGAACTTAGTGAGCATCCACTATAGATGAGGTCCTGAGAGAAGAACTGGGTAATGAGGAAGGGTGTGCATTGTGATGATCCTTTAGGTTGTATATACATCTGAGCCTAATTTACCTTGCATAGGTCAGCACCTGAAGCTCAGGAGCATCAATTCTGGACTAGCTCAGTTGAGTTTTAATTAACCATTAGATTTGTGAGCTTCAGAATAAGGGGCTGCAAATGTAATTCTCTAATTCAAGGATAGTTTGCTACACATTAAATATGTGACAATAGCTTACCAATACATTATAAGTTTGGATTGACTTCTATGAGTGTTGGGGATCCACTGAAGAATTTTAGCCAAAAGAGAATTTGATGACCTTGAAATGTTAGAATGAATGATCTCTCTGACTACAATAGACTCATGGGTGACCACTGCTGCTGCTCCAGCAGTTTGGGCACCATAGTGAAACACATGGAATAATACTCTAGTTCTAAATAGCTGAAGGTCCAAAGGTAATGAGAGCCGAGCAGTTTGTAGTTAATAAACCTTGAGTCTGAAATCTATAGTACAGATTTAAGTTCTGAGTCTCATGACAAGATGGGACTCAGGGAAACCAACAAGGAGAATATTGTAATCATGTAGGTTTGAACTGGGAAGTGACAGTAAAGAGGAGAGGGTTATTTAGATAGTAGTATTGATTGTTCTTAGTAGTTGATTGATTGCATCTGAGAGTTTCAGGAAAGAAAGGTTAAGGGTGGCTTGGTGTCAACAGACTAGACAGAATGCTCTTCACTCAGAAGAAAGAGCCCATTTTTTCAGGAAGAGATGTCAAGGGAGACAGACAGGCAGGTATATTTAAAAACATATTGAATTTGTGTGTCCAAGAGGCATTCAGATATTCAAACCTGTAGACTAGGAGAGTGACCTGCAGTTGCCATCAGCAAACAGCATAATGAGGAACCCAATGAATATATGAACAGGGATTGCTAAGGTCAAGTTGCTTAAGTCTCTGATTGCCAGAAAGACATCTAGTTATACCTTCTTTACCTAAATTTATTGGGAAGGGAATGTGGGTAGGACTGAATGGAGCAGAAATGTTACTGAGGTTATCTTAAATGATAGCGTCTGTGTGAGTATGTGTGTACATATCTAAGTGGGGGGGTCAAAGTCATTTACTATGAGTTGGAAAGTACTGTTAGTATTGGGGGCTTGAGGAGATCTAGGCATGATAAAATCTAGAGGTTTGTATAACTGATCGTCCTCAGAGAAGCTTATTATTAAAGGTTTGGGAGCTCTAAAAAGTTGCCTTATTCAGTTACGCATTTGTAGTTTTACCAGGTGGGTTGAGCAGAAAATTAATAAGAGTTGGAGTGGAGGTGGATGACAAATAAGAAAAAAAATGATTTGATTGACAGATCCCTGATGGATCTTCTCTATTTTGTTTTTGGGAGATTATAGGGGGCCAGTCTCCATTTATAAATATACAAATTAAGGCAGGGTATTATTTCAAGTCAAGGTAATCTAACCAAGTTCCACCCCTCTCTTTGTCTCCAAGTCCCTACTGCATATTTAATTTCACAACTGACAGGCTCATATCAAACTTTAAGTATAAAGTAAAAATTAATCAGTGAAAGCCAAATTTTCATTTAATTTTTAAGAACCATGACATTTGTGTAAAGTACAGCACACCTGTGGCAAAACTTTAAAGTAAACACACACTTAAAGCTATTTCCATCAGAGAACTTAAAAAACAATAATAATAGCAACAGCCTTTTCACCTGCTAGTGTAGCATAGATCAGCAAGTATTATCATATCCATCCTATAAATGGAAAACTGAAACCATGGTGAAACTGAATCACTTCTTTAAGAGTCAATTGTATCCCAAAGTATCCCAGTTTTTGAATATGTGGTATATCATGTAAACTTCCAAATAAGAACACTGAACAAATAAGCTATCATTTATTAATATTTATGGAGCCCTTGTGTCATGCTCAGCCTATGGCAAGTGCTATAAATTATTAAAATGAAGATGTACAGTGTACATTCCTGGACTGAAAAATCCTATAATGTGGTTGGAGAGACTAAACCTCAATATACTAGAAGTTTACAAAGAATACTGGAGATTAATAATAATCTGAGACAATATGAGGCACATGTGAGGTGACCAATGAATGGAATGGACAATGAGTTGGAGGTCAGAGGAAAGGAGAGGTCAAATAGACAGGAGTTGACAGAGAAGATTTTATACAGGAGTGGGAATAAGCTGGGCTTTGAGAAGTGAGTTAGTGATGGGAGAGTCATCTTATTGTTATCTTGCTGTTTAAGATCAGTTGCATATAGTTGAACTATAATGAGTCTATATTTGAGAAGACATTTCCAGACAGAAGTATGAAAAAAATTCCCTTTGACTAAGTGTAAGATGCAAAGGTATATGGGAGAAAATGCATTAAAGATTACGTTTACTAAATTCCTATTTGTTTTCCCTCTGAGAACTGGATCCACTTGATTAGACTGAATTTCCTTAAGAGTCTCACCACCACAGATCTCACATCTCTCATCAATGCCTAAAATCTCTGCACTTGGGATCTGGGTGCACTTATAGTTGCCCTAGTTCTTGCTTCTCCATTATGCATCATACCTCTATGAAGAAAAATGAAGAGGGCACTTTCCCAAATCTTGTTGATTTTCCAGAATATCCACGTTAGAGTTTTCTCAGAACTTTTTGTATAACTGTCAAACATTATGACCTGGATAGAATCATGGCAGGACAGTATGAAGCTACTCTTCATTTCTTAATTAGAAATTCGGTGGCCAGGGTTCTGAAAATAGACAGTTTAAGGATCTTACACATGGAAGACATGATGTCCAGTTGATGAGGATAGAGAGACTTCTGCACTCACTGGGTAACTGTTAGCTACAGGCTCACATAGGAACAGCTCCTTAAGGATGACATCTGAAGTTGGGCTCGGTGGCTTGTGCCTGTAAGCAACGGCTTATGGAGTCCTGATGGGGTGTGGAGATCGCGCTTCGAGTCCCTCTTGTGGCAACGCAGTGAGACCTAGTCCCAAAAAATAGCTGGGTGCGGTGGCGCGTGCCTGCGATCCTAGCTACCTGGGAAGCTGAGGCTGGGGATCCCCTGTGTCCGTGGTACCCCGGGGAACGTGAGCCTGCAGTTCCACGGGCAAAAATAGGGAGACCTAGTCTAAAAAAAAAAAAAGATCACATCTGAGACCTGAGTCTAGGAGACTTTGGGTTTGTCCTTTTCTTTTACAGGTTTCCACAAATATGTGCTCACATTCTTTTTATCCTTCACACAAAAATCTTATATTTATTTCTTATTGTTCTCTTATCTTGACCCACATGAAGTTGAACCATAACAATAGCTTAGTTGCTCATTAAATGCAAAGTTCAGCCACCTAAATCTCTACTTTTTTTTTTTTTTTTGAGAGTAGGTCTTGTTATTTTTACCCGTGGAACTGCAGGCTCACATTGCCGGTGGTACCATGGACTCAAGCAACCCCCAGCCTCAGTTTCCCAGGTAGCAGGGATTACAGATGCACGCCACCACGCCCAGCTATTTTTTTGGGGGACTAGGTCTCTCTGTGTTGCCCTGGGCAGACTCAAACCGTGATCCCCAGTCCCAGCTGTGACTCCATAAGCTGTTGCTTACAGGCACTTGCCACTGTGCCCGGCCTAAATCTCTACTTTCAGAAACAGTTGATTTTTGGTCAAAATGAAGATGAAGAAAAAAGGAGGAAAACCTCTTTGCACTCCTAATTCTTAGAATTATTAGTTACTCAAAATATTTTTTTAAATACACAGTTAAGCTAGTAAGAAATGGAAATTTTCAGGTGTCAGAAATGAAGAGTGAATCTACAGATGTGGGTACTTATGTCTCAAGCAATCCCAAGAAAACCATCCCAAACCTGAGGGTATAGATTTTACAGACTGGAAAAGATGATGGTCAAGTCTTTAAGTCACCTGCACTCTGGGGTGGGCTGTAATTAGGTTCCCTCCGGAGCATGACTCAGACCCTCATCAAAGGAGTCGCTAAGGAAATTAAAATCTTCATGCTATATTACCTATGCAGGCTCAAACTGCAATAACCTCATCATGTAGAAGTTCTGTGTCAAGAATCAAAACTTAAATATTTGAGTGGAACTTGTAAACCATCAGAAAATCAGCCTGGTGGGGTCTTCTTCATAAACCAGAAAGAATGCAAAAGGATCTTTTGTATATTTTCAAATACTCAAAGAAAAAAAAAGAGGGTATAGAACATGCAAGAAGAAGACATAATTTTGGAAAGGAGGCATTTGAAAAAGAATCATGTAGCATGATAGACTGCAACTACCAAAATTATCACACCCACTGGCCACAATAGCGTAACTACCCTACATGCTTTTCTCTGACAAGGTATCCTTTATTCTCCTTCTAACAGGAGTAGGGTTTATGTTCCCATCCTAGAAGGAAGTGATTGTGAATAACTTATCATTAGTAAAATATAATTTAAGTGATGCTCTGGGAAGCCAGAGGCTGTATCAGAAATATGAGGTAGTTTATGCCATGCTGTCTGGCTCACTTGGGTTGGAGTCCTGAGCTGCCATGTAGAAAACCATCCTGCCTGGGACTTGCCAGGCCTGAGGAAGTCCAAATTAATCCATGCAAAGAGACCACATGGAGAGGTTATCTGACTATATTAAGGAAGATATGTGGCTATGCACAACTTCTCCAGCCCTCTGCTATTCCAGCTCTTATTATTGTCTGACTATGACTTTATAAGAGACTCCAAATCAGAAACTCTAATTGAACCATTTCTGAATTCCTAGTTCATAAGATAATAAGTAAATCACAAAAGCTACTTAAAGATGCTAAATTTTAAGAATATATAGTAAAATAATAACTGGAACATACATAAAAGCTAAAAGTTTATATATACACATACATATGTTTATATAAAGAAATCGCAGAAGGCAGAACACAGAATTGAAAAGAAAACTAGAGGTTACAACACAAGTCTAGTAAGGATGCAGAGCAATAAAATAATTAGATAAAGGAGGAGAGCAAATATTTGAAGAGATAATGACTAAGTTTTAGAACTGAAGAAAGACATGAGGCTGTGGGGAGAAATAGTGCTAGAATAAACAAAAACAAATCCAAACACATTGTAATAGTCATATATAAAATCAAAGTGCAAGAGAACACCTTAAAACTTCAAGATAGAAAAGATAGCTTTTCTATTGGTTTGAAATATATGGAGATAGATCAAGAAGATTTAGTAAGACATCTGCATTTAACTACTACAGGAATTTCTCTCCTTTTGTAAACAGAAAACAAGACAAAATTTACTGACCCACATGCCCATTCACTTGTGAACAGATAAACAGGTTATAGTTTATCTGTAGAGAAAAATACTGCTCCATAATAAACAAGTTTAAACTACTTATAACTATAATAACTTGAATGAATATCAAAGGCTAAATGAAAGGAGGATACAAAAGAGCATATACTATACTTTCCATGTATGAATTCTAGAACTGATATGATCTATAGTGATAAAAAGATTAGTGGTTGCCAGGAATAGGAGAATAGAAAGTCTGTAAAGGGTCATGAATGAATGGCCCTTTTGAATGTTAGAAGTATTTTATGTCTTGATTGTGATGATAGTGATGATACTGTACATTTCGCAGAACTCAATTATATGCTTAACATTGCTGGATTTCAGTGTTTGTAAATTCACCTAAAAAAACATGGTTTAAAACATAAAATTTCATTTGGCTTAATACAATATAAAGCAGTATTTTCATCAGTAACCATAGGTGCTGAAGGTTCATGAAATAATATTTTCAAAACATTGAGGACTAAAATTAGTAATAACATGAATATTTTAAATTACTTAAATCAATGGCTTTATAACTTTATTGGTCACCTGTAATATTTATGAAAATACAGATTGCTGAGAGCATCCCCAGAATTTCTGATTCAGTAGACCGTAGCTGGGTTGAGGAAATACTGTTTTTAACAAGCTTCCATGTATTTTAGATACTATTACAGGGACTATACTTCAGCATCATCAAACTAAACTACATGAGGGTGAAAGAAAGGGAAAATTTCAGCCTTGCAACAGCTAAGAGAGTTTAGTGCTCACCAGTCCTCTCTGAAAGAACAAGAAAGAGATTCTTCAATACCACAGAGAACAAATGCAAAGGATGTGAATGGGAGGCCAAAAGCACTTATTTAAATATCATTGACAAACATCTCCCACCAAATTGCCAAAACACCATTCTCTGAAGGAGTCTTTTTTATCTTCCTGTGGAAGTTTCCCTCCCATTTGCCAAGAATTCGTTGAATGACTACTTATGGTAATAAAAAAGCAGAGGGCAAAAGAAAATTTGTTCTCCTAACTTTAACAAAAATTATTTTACTGATACAAATGTAAGAAGGAGTTAACAGTAAGAAAGAATAATCAGGGAGTAACATTATAAGGGCAGTGACATTATAAGAGAGTAATATTATAAGGGTGAGACACTTTATATAGTGGCAATAGGGGAAATATTATTTCCTGAGAATCTAAAAACAAAAAAACAAAACTAAGTTAAAGTTGATATGTTCCCATGTGCCCACAAATTCAAAACAATGTTAATGATAAAAAAAACTCTTCCCCAATAAAATCTTTTGTGGGTCTAAGTTCTAAACAATTGCTGAATTTAGCTACATGTTTTTCCTCCAAGAGCAAGCTAACAATGGTCCAGAATCAGTTGAGTTTGCTTTAAGTGTCCTGCTCCCAAGGCACCACATACTCCCGCAGTTGAGTTGTAAATAAGGGGGAAAAAAACTCTCATAGTAATTGTAAAGACAAAAGAACAGAATTTGAGTTACTAAAATTCCATCTTTTTATGTGACTACTTAGACTTTACACTTATGCTTGAAATTTAAAACAGTGAAAAAGAATGCAAAATGTGAGGTATAAGTTTTTGCTTGGCAAATGCAAATTTGAATTCACTCCAAATATTTTTCTCTGAATATTTTATTTTTAAAATAGAAATGTCCCTTTTAAGTTATTTTTCTGATTTGCCTTAAACTAATTATTATAACATACTAATATGTAAGTGAAAAATTGTTTTTCTTTTATTCTAAAAACATATACCTGAAAAAATATTAATCTGATTTCCATTGTGTTTTGGAATATTTATATCTATGTATGTGCATATGGATGTATTTCATTGACATGCATATGCATTTATAGACATAGCTATATACATATATTTAAGCTAAATAAAATTCATTATTTTTATTTTGGGGTCATCTTGATTATTTGTCTCATTTTATAATCATTACTGAAAAATTTTTGTTATATAGAGGAGAGACTATTAAGAATGCTCTCACTTGGAGCTGGCAAGTAGCAGTGGGTTGCGTCTTCTAGAATTGTCCTTTGGAGACTTGTCCCAATCCTTCAACAAATACATCAGAAAAATGGAATTAAGTTTAACTTTTTGGTCTTAACAGTTGAGAAAACACCTTGTTCAGTAAAAGGAATACAGGAGTATTGGTGGTGAAGTGGGAAACTGAGAATGGTTGTTGAAGCAACGATGGTGACCAGGTGACAGTGGTCTGCACAGAGAGTAACAGCTGAACAACCCCCCATTTCTTAATGGAGGAGAAGTGATCAGAGGGGAGTATAACCCATCCCCATGATTTCCAGAAGGCAGGAGACAGGGAGGCTGGGAGGGCACTCAAAGTCAAATATCATTTAAACCTATAATTGTCACGAAAGCAAATGTGGCTTCAGTAAACAAAGCTTGCCATGGCTAAAAGTAGTTCTCCCTGAGTGCAGTGCTGTGACACAAATTGATAATATTTTGCTTCTTTTAAATTTAGTAAATTTGGTTATTTAATTTTTTTAATAGATATATATTTTTTTATTTATATATAAATTTCACAACTTTGTAATCTCAAGGGTTTGCCCCCCCCTCCCCTCCCTTCCCTCCCTTTCCCTCCTGTTCATAGTTGTGCATTTCATTTTGGTGCTTAGCTTGTTTTGACT